>PVHP010025852.1:0-25090 GCA_004024765.1 Zapus hudsonius | reverse complement strand
TCCATCAGTCATCATGGACGCTGAGGTGGGCTTTATGGTGAGGCAGCTGAATTTGGATCAGCCATGCTCCTCCGAGCAACCCTTTCCCCACACTCCTGTAGGGAACCTGATGAACTCCTTGGTTCAACAAGCTGAACTTTGCAGTCATCTTTTGTCTGTTGCTGGTGCCTCATCTGGGGGTGAAGAAGTGTCTGATCACTTCTCTGCAAAAAAAGTTTAGACAACAAGCACATACTCAAGCATTAGGATTCTGGTTCAGCCAGGGGTGATGGCACACGCCTTTAATCCAAGCACTCAGGAGGCAGAGATAAGAGGATTGCTGGGAGTTTGAGACCAGCCTGGTAGTACAGAAGGAATTCTAGGTCAACCTGGTCTACAGTGAGACCCTCCCTTAAAAATAAACAAGCAAATAAATAAACAGGAGTTCTAGTGCAGGAGGCTGAGTATAGTTAATATGTACACCAGTTGGGAGTTCTAAAGTGGCGATCTCCAAGTTGGAATTGTCTCCCAGGCAGACCTGCTCGATTGTCACAGTGCATCTGCACACTTAGTCAATGGACATTTTGACTGCATAACCTTTGGTTCAAACATGGGGATGATAAGCATGGACTTACCTCTACTGTTACAGAGTGATGAGATAGGACTATTCATGCACATAAGGAGAATTCTGATTGAGGATTTGATATCAATGAGTCAGAGAATTTTTACCTGCATTTCAACACAGTGTCCCACCTCAGTAAAAGTAGGTATTATTATAGAGTTCATTTTGCAGCCAAAGAAACCGAGGTACAAAGTGACTTGTTAACCAGATGGCTGTGCTGAGGTTCACCATGGCTCTCCTGGGCTCCAAAGCCCTCCACAATTGCATCAAGATCTAGTTGTCCTTGTAGCATCATTATATCTGATTTCCCAAGAGGAAGTTGCTCTTTCTGAGGGTTGATTCTGCACGATTTCTTTTCATGGGCTCGCTTAGTCCCACCATCACCACATGATAGTGAAATGAAGGCAGCCAGAAGGAACTGGGAAAACTTTAAGGGCGGCTAGAATGAAAGGCCATCTACTGATTATACCTGGGGCATGGATGCTTCTAGAAGACATAATTTTCCTTATATTTGAGGCTGCATGTCCCTAATCCACTACAGTGGGGATCCAGACTTGATGAGATTGCATAAAGCAATCTACCACACAGACAATGAGAGAGAATTCAGGCTCGGAGATCCCAATGCAAAGAAAGGGTGTCTGCTTGAAGTCCCCACCACAGAGGCCAGGGAAGAGATTTTGTTGGTATGTGTGGCTTTTCAAACTAAAAGGTGTATTCCCAAATAAAACACTGGCTAGTTATTTTGTCAGTGACACATGATGGGTTTTAGTTTTTCCTTTCCTCAATTCCACAATAATGAAAGGAATTGAAATTTTAATATTAAAGGGAAAAGGCAAAAATTTGTAAAAAATAAACTTTGAAATATTTTACTACACATTTATGTGCTTTCAAAACAACAACCTGAGAAGTGGGAAGAGTAAAGAAATTTGATTTGAATTTTTCTCCCTGAAATAATAGAGATTTCCAGTCCAAGTGTGAACATTCTTGGAAGATTCATGTTTTCAACTCATGGATTGAGATGAATTGATATTGTGGTGACTTGAATGTAATCCCCTTCATCCCCACCCCACCCACCATGGACTCTTGTGTTTGTATTTGGGAAGACTGTGAAAGATTTAGTAAACGGAGCCTTGCTGGAGGAAGGGTGTTACTGGGGGCAGGCCTGGAGGTGTCCTAAACTGTCTCTGCCTCCTGTTCTTTCCCACAATACTTCCTCCTTGTCAGTGTGTGATGTGAAACTGGGTTTTGGCTCTGGCCATGCTTTCCCCATCGTTGCAGTTACCTCCCTGTGGCTGGTACAAAGCACATGAGAAAAATCAGCTTGTGGGGGGAATGGGTTTATTTACAGACTTGGGAAACTCTATGATGTCAAGGGAAATGAAGCATGAGCACAGGCTGGGTGGACATCACATCCTGGTCAACATCAGGTAGACAACAGCAGCAGGAGAGTGTGTCAAACATTGGCAAGGGGAAGCCCGTCGCCAACACACACTTCCTCCAAAAAGGCTCCAATTTCAAATTTCCCCCTGCAGAGGACCACATGGGTTTATTGGGAAATAAACTAATCTAAACTACCACATATACCATATTGTTGGACTCTACCTCCTGGAACTGGAAGTTGAGTTAAACATTTTCTTAACCTAAAGTACTTCTACTCAGATTTTTTTTTTTTGTTCCAGCTATGAGAAAATAACTAAGATATTGCTGTCAAACAGAAATGCTGGACTTTTCCATTAAGCCATATCTAAAATCTAATTCAAAATGATTTATAAAAATAAATATCAAAGCTAAAACTATGAAATTCTAAAGAAAATCCATTGGCAACTAGGCATGAATTTCTTGGATGTGAAATGAAAGAAGGTAACAAAAGGAAACTAATATGTATTTCATTAAAATTACAAACTTCAATTTCACTAGATACCCAGAATATGAAACACAAATATAGAATGAGGGAAAAATTTACAACATACATATTAAAGTGTCTGTGTCCATAATACAAAAAAGACTCATATATATAATAAAATAACATATAACTATCAAAATGGACAAAGATTATAATTAAACTTTTTTTAAAGACGATGCACAAATGGTTGAATGAGAATTTGAATGCTTGGCTCTCAGCAAGGTGGCAATTTTGGGAGGAAGGTTGGAGTCCTGCTGGAAGAAGTAAGCTGCTGGATGCAGGCTTTGGGGTATTATAGCCCAGCTCCCACTTGCCAGAGTCAGCGGACTCTTGCTCCTACCTTCCAGCTGATGTGACAAGATGTAGTGCGTAGCACTGCTTGGCCATGCTTTTCCCTGTCATGATGAAGCAAATGGAAATAGCCTCTCTCCTCCCATAGGCTGCTCTTGGTCAAGTGGTTTTTTTTTTTTTTTTTTTTTTTTTTTTTTTTTTTTTACCAACAAGTAGAATGTAATTGACACAATGGATTATAACTAGGTAACACGAAATTCAGATAGTACTTCAGCAATGCAAATGAACCTTGCATAATTATGCTAAGTGAGAAAAAAAGTCTGTTACAAAAGCCCACAATTCTATGAAATGATCAAAGCAGGTATGCTATAAGGCAGAAGATAGATTTATGGTTGTCTGTCTTATAAAGATAGTAAGTAATTGCTAATATGAGATTTTTAGGAGTAGGGATGGTGAAAAGCTTTAACATTGATTTTGATCATAACTGAAGATCACAGCAATACTAATATTCATTGACTGTTATTATTTTAATGAGTGAGTTGCATGTTATATGAGTGAATGCTCGATAAAACTGTTAAAAAGTGCTCACCTGAGTGTTCAGATAAAAACACTAGTACTGTATTCTCTAGTTGATAACTTTTGTGTGAAAATAATAACAAATTGTGTGAGTGAAGAAACTAATACATGCTATTATTAGGTTCTAAACTCATATCTGCAATTCCAGCACCTTTGTCTCTTTGGACTATGTAATCCATCATATTTTGATGGGCTGTACCCTGTGCACTTTTCAGCGGTGTCTCTGTCTTCTACCCTCCGTGGATCTGTCACCAGGAGCATCCTGCTTTCTCCTACTGCTTCCATTTTTGTCACTTGAAACAAACCTCCAGACTCTACTATGGACCCTTCTGGAGCAAAGTTATCACCAGGAAAGAACACAAACTCCATGTGTAGTAGAGCAATAAGAATTTAATTCAACATATGAATTTCTTACCTGGACACCAACAGATACCACAGGTAATGTTTTAAAACAACATACCTTTGTTAGCTTCTCATTCTGCAGCTCATACCCTGGAATATTCTTACAGGGCTAAAATCAAGGTATTGGTAGGGTAGGGTGGGGCTTCTTCCTTTGTAGAGAAGGGGGAGTCTCTCTCTCTCTCTCTCTCTCTCTCTCACACACACACACACACACACACACACACTCTCTCTCTCTCTCTCTCTTCCTTGCCCTCAGCTTTCCCTTTCATTTCCCTTTCCTCCATCCCTAATGCTGTGTCTGGGACTTAATGACCCTTGTTTTGACTTTGGGCTCACTTGCATAATTCAGGACCATCTTCTGTTCTCAAGACATTTAACTTAATCACTTCTGCAAAGGCCCTTTCATCACTTAACGTAGTTATACATTTTGAGATTAAAATATGAGCATCTTTGAACAATCTCATTAGGCCTAGGATGGCAGCATTGATAAGATAATGGTGTGTAACAAAACCTCCTGAAGCATCCACTGGAGTAACCAGAATTATGCCAATGGTTCTCAAGACTATTTATCTTGCTTTTCCTTTACAAGAGTCTTTATTGCTCTATTTTCAAGTTCAAGACTTTTTTTTTACCCTCAAGCTCCATTCTATTATTGGAATCCTCTAAATGAGTTTTATGTTTTGCTGCATTTAATGTCTTTTTAATTCATGACTTCCATTTAGGTTTTTAAAAATAATTTTCATTCTCATTGATATGCTATAGCATATATATATGTATATATATTAACATGAAAATTTTCTTTGCTTCCTTAGGGACAATGTTCTTTGTGGATTTGAGCAGATTCATAATAGCTGCTGTGAAATATTTGTTTACAAATCACAATATCTGGGCCCTCTCCAAACCAGTTTCTTTCCCATTTTCTCCAGTTTTAAATTTTTTTATTTACTTTTTATTTTTAAGAAAAGTGAGGAAGAGAGGAGAGAGAGACAGAGAAAGAGACAAAGGGACAAAGAGAGAATGGGCCCTCTGGGCCCTCTTGCCATTGCAAATGAACTCCACAAGCATGTACCACTTTGTGCACCTGGCTTCCCGTATGTTCTGGGGAATCGAACTCAGGCTGCCCGGCTTTGCAAGCAAGGGCCCTTAAACTGCTGAGCCTTCACTGCAGCCCTACTTTTTCCACTTGATAGATTACACTTTCTTGTTCCTTTGTATGTTTTGTAACACTTTTCTGAAAACTTGACATTTTCGATAATCTGTTGTGATAGTTCTGGGTTCTCATTGCTTATGGGGATTCCTATTTATTCTTTTATTTGTTTCCTTAGTTACTTGATGGGATTAATTGTGTGGTGTTTGTTTCTTCCATCTACATAGCCTCAGGTTTTACTTCTCAGTTTTTTCCCTTGTTATTATATTTATATACGTTTTCTTAGGGTTGTCCCAGAGGGATATTGCTTCATGATCATCGATGATCATTCAGAAGTCATATGTGCTTCAAAGCCTTGAGATAGCCCTCTTCCACCCTTTTCCCTTTGATGTATGGGTGAGTTGGCGAATGCTTTCGACTTTGGGGAAACTGATAACTCTGCCTTACATTCAGCCTCATATGCTGCTTCTGGTCTCTCTTGAGAGGAAATAATTTCACATGTTTAGAGCCTTTTGGGCAGCATGGGATGAGCATATTTCTAAGGAGGTACCTTTTTCTTTATTAGTTCTTATTTGAGAACATATGAAAAATTTAGTTGGAAAATTGATGCCTAATTAGTTACTACAGGTTTAGCAGCTCAAAACAGCACCCACCCACTTACTGGCTCACAGTTCTGTAGATCCGGGGTCTGAGCATGGTGTGGGTAGCATCTCTCATTAGTCTCCAAAGGCTATCCTATCTCATCTGGTGGGTCAGAGATAACCATCTACTTCCAAGGTCATTGCCTACATTTGCAGGATTCAGTTACTTTTATGTGTAAGATTGATGTCATTTTATTCCTGGATGAGGTTAGAACCCACTGTCATCCCCCAGGTGCATCTCTCATTTTCTTGTCTCAAGGCCCTTTCCATCTCAATGACGGCATCTGTCCAACATCTCATGTGACTCCCCTGCTTCTGGAACAAGATGAAAGAGAATTTCTTGCTTCTAAAGGTTATGTGTGGTGAGGTTGGGCCCATCTACATGGTTTCCCTATCTGACTGTCAACGTAGTTGCCATCCTGATTTCGTCTATAAACATCATTGACGTGGAAATTCAAGTATTGTGATGCCAGGTGGCAGATGCAATAGGGTCATATTACAATTTCAGAGGAAATATCTAAAGGTTAGTTTAGAGATGTCCTAGAAGCTTCACCAACTAGGCTGCATGTAACCTGCTCCTGCATATGCTAAGGTTATTTCTGGTTAAAGGCTGGACAAAAACATCATAGACATACGGTTTATTGTGATTAATGATGTTTTCCTTTTGTGTAGACTTTAGCTACACAGAACAGAGCAAGCATCTATTGCACTTAAGGACTGGTCAGTGTGTCCATAGACAGCGATGAGGCAGGGATGTTACTCATGCTGTGTCTCATATTCTAAGCAGACGGATGGCACTACCATACAGTTCTGCTTCTCACCAAGTTGAAAAATGGAGAAGGTCCATCTAAGACTTGTTCTTGACCTGATGTGATTCCTTCAGGAACATTCGGTCTTTACTTTTTAACTACTTTATCTGGAGCATGTGATGATTTTCCTATTATGGAAGATCAGGGAAGGGAGTTGGGTTAGATATACAGAGTTCCAGAGGTGAGAGGAGTTCAGTTCATTGAAAACAGATATCAGATCTCTTTGGATAGAGGGGAAGAAGAAAATGACACAGGTTTTGGAGATCTTACATCAAATATAACTCTCATTCACTTTATTGCTTAGCTTAAATTAGAGAGCCTTTCTGATGCTGAATTTCATTATCTATAACTTGCAGATGAAAACATCGACCAGAAGTGTGGTAAGAAGGATCCTCTCTGGCTATCACTGAATCAGGGCTAAACTATGGTCATGGTGCATTTGAACTGGTGATGGAGAGTGAGAATTGAGGTTTTGTGGTGGTTCTGCTGTTCATAACTACTTACTAGCTGGATACTTGGTATTCAACTTTAAAGGCTTTTCTACTTTTGTTGATATTGCCCAGATACTTTTACTATTTGCTTTACTGGCATAAGTTCTTAAATATGTTCATGGTATTATTAAATAAAATTCCATCCTTATAAAATATACCAGGGAAAAGGGCTACTTTTCTATCTATAATTTGAGTAATATTTAGTTTGCCAACTTCTTTTTATAAGTAGATATTTTCTCTGGTATATTTATAATGTTTTCAGTAAAATTTACTTAGACTACAAATTAAGATAATTTTGGAAGAAACATGACATTCCAACATTGATTTTTAATGTATACCTTAGATTTAAAAAATGACGGGACCTATAACCACAGCCATTCAATCAACACAGGATAGGCCAATGAGACAGAAACCAAGAATTTTCGATACAAGGACCCCTAAACTCGCAACATTAAGGCAGCCTTAATACTCACGCACCGCGACTCAGGGAACTGAGCAGAAGAGGGGGCGGAAAGATTGTGAGAGCCTTGGTGGGGGAGATGGTCCAGAGGCATGGCACCCATCAGTAACAACACACTTGGGCCAGGAAGACCAGGCTGAGTACTAGGATATCCAGGATCCCTTGCCACAAGGACTAATACAGACAGCTCACGGAGGAGGATATCCAACTGATCAGGGAGGGGGAGGGGGGAATTTGGGGAATTTGGGATAACAACTCATGGTTTGCCCACTAAATAATGTAACTCATTATGGACAATAAATTTATATTTAAATTTAAAAAAATGACCTACTTTTCAAAGGCAATTGTATATATTACCTTATTTCATACTCAATACATCAAAATAATTATGTCTACTTTTCAAATTAAAGATACTGTTAAAAGTTGGGCATGGGGCACACATCTTTAATCCCTGCCCTTGGGAAGCAGCAGAGGTACAAGGGAAGATTGCATGAGTTTGAAGCTAGCCTGAGGCTTCTAAGTGAGTTCCAGGTCAGCCTGGGCTAGAGTGAGACTTTTCTTCAAAAAAAAAAAAAAGTAAATTAAAAATACTGTGATTCACAAAGCAGAAGAAATAAAACCAGGTCTGTTGACTTTTTAAAACAAAAAACATCAAGTTTCAGCATACTTACTTCCATCAATAATATTAATTTTTATAATGTGATAATATTGGTAATAATAAGGTTCTCACTACTCCTTCATGCCTGCATATTTTTAATTCTAACTGTCAAAGGATTCCAATTACTTAAGAACTCAATGAAATAGTAGGTCTATGAAACATTTTTCAGTACTAGGATTTCATCACCTCATATAATGTTACAAGATTGAGTATTTAACCGTGACATTTATAATTGGCTACAAACATAATCCAATATCCTCATCTTACCATATTGTCACAGGAGTTAATTGGAGTAACATAGCTACCAGCAAAATATATTGGTTTATTCAAAGAGTGACTCTCCTTTCCTTCATAAACATCCCTGTACAGGGAAGCTACAGACAGAGAGGAAGAATGGACAATATACAATGTAACTTCAAATGATATTGTTGCGTCCACATTTCTGCTCTTGATGGATAGAAATAAAATGGTGTATGATTAATCATTTTAATATATTATTCTTGCCCATAAAGAAATATGTTTTTAATTTTTCAGCTCACATAGCCAATATCAAGAGATCCGTTGTCTTCTATTCTCCCTAACATTTTTTTTTACCAAAGCCCAAGAACCTCTAAGAATTGACAAAAAGAGATTTTTTAAAATCAACATCTCTTTTAAAAACTAGCATTTTATTTATTCAAATTCAGGGACAGACTTGGAAGATTTTGGTCAAATTTATCTGAGAGTTAACATAAAGAACTTGATTCCATTGGTTTCTAGACCTATCTCCTATGCAGTCTTTTCTACAAGAGAGCCATAAAATAGCTTTCAGCCTCAGTATATTTCCAATGAAAGTAGCTAAACTTTCTTTATGAAAGTTTGTAGGGCTGGGGAAGTGGCTCAGGGGAAAAACTGCTTGCTGTACAAATGTGAGAATAGAAATTTAGAACCCAGGCACCCATGTAAATGCCAGGAGAGCATGGCAGCCCATCTGTAACCCCATGTTTGGGAGGCAGGGACAAGGGATTGTTGGAGCAAGCTGGCTAACTAGTCTTGTTGTATTGGTGAGCTATGGATTCAAGAAGGAACCTTGCCCGCGTAAGTAAGAGTGGAGAATGAGCTAGAAACACACTGGACAACAACCATTGGCCTCTACATGTGTGCACACACATGGGCACATGCATCATAGTACACACATTCATATGTGTGTATACACCACACACATCCGCATGTAAAAAATTTGAAGCAATGCAATGGTAAAATGGGAATTTCATTTTACTGCACATTTTAAAGAAAGAAAGCTAAAACTAGACTGACTGTAATGACTGAAAACCCATCCGTAGGAGAAATTAACAAATGGACAGGAAGATGGAAAAAGTAGAGGACACATTTGTTAGAGTTACAGAAATGCATACTATTAAACGTAAAAAATGGGATCAGAGTTTTGATCCAATAAAATAAAAGACCCCAGGGAACTACTGAAAACAAATCTGGAAACAAAAGATTCTACAAATCATTTGACTTACTACATTTTAGTCACTTCCTCAATGGTTGCCCTGAAAAGAAGGAACAGTGGTAGATTTTGAAAGTGTTCAATACAAAAGAAGGCAACAATGTAGGAATAGGAATCACAAATAAAAACCCAAGATATGTAAAGAAAACACTGAGAAGATATCCAACTGACATTCTGCATTTTATACAAATGGAGTAAAAGAAGGCAGAGATTAGAAGATTGAAAAAAAATCCACCCCAAAGCAGGTAAGATGTGGACTAGTTTTAAATACATACATAGCGTTGGGAAGAAGTGTGTAAGAGTGCTTTCTGCTCAAGGATGAGATGGATATCCAACACCTTCATACCAAGCCTCACATGGCCTGGAGTACCTATAACCCCAGAGATGAGGGCAGCGGAGAGGGGAGGATCATTGGAGCTTGCTGGTCAGCAAATCTGGCTGAAGAATCTAAAAACTCCAGATTCAGTGAGAATCCCTGTCTCAAGGAAATAAGAAGCAAGAGTGATCAAGGATATCTGACATTCTCCTCTGGCCCCCACACGCATGTGCATAGGCACATGCATCTCCACACACTTGTGTATACACATGCATATATCGCACATGTATACCCACCCCACATACTACACACAAACACACAAAAGCACAAAACATGAAGAGATTGCAATTTGACATAAGCAAATGCACATGCCATACAATCAAGAAAATGAGACACACAGACTGGCTCTTCTAATATGACATTATAATTTAAGACAATATATTAATTATGATACAATTATAATAAGTGTATTAATCCTTTAGGAATATGTGACAGTTATGAACAGATATGCACCTAAAAACAACAGAGTATTTAAAGGGGGAAAAATCCTGATGGAACTGAGTGGAGAAATTGACCTACAGTAATTACAGTTGGAAACCTTATTGATAATTCCTTATCTTTGATAAGTTACTGTTATCAATATTCTCATCGTTTTTAATACCTTTTAAAAAATGAATCATGATATGGACTCTGATTTAGTTCATTTTAAAGTTTATTGATTTGAATGAGTAGCTTTTAGTATTATGAATTTTTGGAAGTTTAAGACCATATTTTCAAAATATTCTTTTTGACAGTTCTCTCCTCACCCTCTGAAGTTTCTCTTATGTGTATTTTTCTACAGTTGATGCTGTCCTAGACTCTTAGGCTAGGTTTTCTTCCCTTTTTTCTCTCTTCTCAGATTGGATAATTTCAATTTACCTAACTTCAAGTTCATTGACTCTTTCTTTTCTCTTCCAGTCTACTAGCAAATTTCTTTATCAATTATTATTTAACTTACAAAAATTTGTTTCTTTTAAAATATTTTTATATTAACTCTTATTACATATTTATTCATATATTGTTCTCCTTGTTTTCTTGGTTCTTTTTCCATGTTTTCTCAGGTATTTGGAAATATTTCAGACAGGTGGATGGAAGTTTTGGTTCAGTAAATCCATTAGCTGTTTTTCCCAGGAACAATTTCTATAGTTTTCTGTGAATATTTTATATTTTCTTATTGTTTTACAACACACACAAACACACACACACTGAATATATAGAATTTATGATGTGGTAACTCTGTAAATAAGATTATGTTCTTTTCCTACTCTGGGTTTCTTCTGCTTGCTGTGAGCTGTATCTGTGTGCTGGCTTAGTGACATCTCTTAGATATTTTCATAAACCAGAACTTCATGTAGAAGAGATTTCTGAAATCTGTTCTTTCAGCTTCTTCTCTTTAGTGGTGTTCTGGCAAACTTCTTTGAAGGCTTGAATTCCTTCCAACTTAAAAGGAAAGAGAAAATGGCACCAGAGAGAAACACAAGAGAGAGAAAGAAAGCCCCCTCTCTCAGGCTTACAGAGGGAGTCTTCTAGGGGGCTTTTTCAATGTTCACTGGGAATTCTGTCTGCTTGTGAGAGTGTAGTGCTTAGAGGCAGAGACTCAGGGTCCTTTCAGCTCTTTTTTTCTCATATTCCTTGTTCTGAGTTTGTTTGCTCATACCATTTTTTGCAGCAAATATAAACATTTTTAATAATTAAAATATATTTTCATGCTCAGTAGCCTTTTACTCATAGCATTTACTTTCATTATTTATGTGACAGGTCACAATAGACTTTTAAATTCCTCACTAGAAGTAGATGCATTTGAGTGCCCTTCCAAAGGCCACTCAGTGGTTTGCCTCCACTGTTAACCGTATGCTCCAGTGTTTACAGGTGTGTGTATGTTCTTTGCCTTCCAAAGGTTTTGTTTCTCATTCTGTATTCTCAGTCATGCAAAACAAGGTTAAATTCTTCAGGTAGTTATTAGTCAGGTTAGAACACAGGCACATTATTTGTGAAAAAAAATACCCTTTGCTCTAATCCTTCCAAAATCAGGATTAGAATCTTATACTTAAAATGTACATTTCTGTCTTCAAGACCACACTGAGCCTGAGAGGTGGTAAAACTAGGACTGTTAACACAAAGCACAGTAT
Organism: Zapus hudsonius; assembly: GCA_004024765.1. Classification (NCBI taxonomy): domain Eukaryota; kingdom Metazoa; phylum Chordata; class Mammalia; order Rodentia; family Dipodidae; genus Zapus; species Zapus hudsonius. Next base: position 13,135 of record PVHP010025852.1, on the reverse strand, counting down.
TTTTCTATCATTTTTGTTTCTAAATTATTCTGCATTGGCTTGGTTGCTGTACACCTGTGATTATTTTCTCATGCTTTTAAAAAGCTGATCTTGCACCTTTTGCTAGAATCCTCTGTAGGGAGGGCTGAGTATTTGATACTCTTGCCTCTAACATTTTTTTTATTGTCCATAATGAGTTACATTGTTTAGTGGGCCAACAATGAGTTGTTATCCCCAATTCTTCATTGCCCCCCTACCCAACCCCAGTCAGCTGGATATCCTGGATATCCTCCTTCGTGAACCATCTGGATCAGTCTTTGTGGTAGGGGACCATGGATAGCCTAGTATTCAGCCTCCAACTCAAGATCTTCCTGTCCCTACCTGCTGAGTGCTGAGATTTCAGGCTTACACACCACAACCAGAAGTCTTACTTCTTAATAGGACTACATAACCTCCCAATGATGCTACCTGAGATTTTTAACCATGGACCTTTGGGATATATCACCCATATTTAAACCATAGCAAAGTTCCATGTAATGGTTATTAGGCAATGGCAAAGGAAAAAATCTGAACTCGATACATTTTTTTTCTGAATATTGATTTATGGCTCATTAAATTCATGGGCTTGGAAGCCACAGTTAAGGGAGAGCCTACTGAATAAAATTAAATTTGAAACTACTTTGCATACTTAAATGAAAATTTAAAAGTTATAATCCTTAAAATTGTAGGACTAAATTTTATGTACTTGGGGTTATACAATGGTATCTTAGATGAGGCACACAAAGAAAACAGAGGAACTATACTTCATCAATGCTAATAAATTTTATTCTCAATGAACATCATACAGAAAATGAAGAGACAGCATTCAAAACAAAATAAATATTTAGGCACTGGAGAGATTGTTCAGTGGTTAAGGCACTTGCCTGCAAAGCCTAAGGACCTGGATTTGATTCTCCAGTACCAAGTAAAGTCAGAAGATGCAAAAGGTGACATATGCATCTGGAGTTCATTTTCAGTGGCTAGAGGCCCTGGTGCACCCATTTTCTCTCTCTCTCTCTCTCTCTCTCTCTTTCAAGTAAATAAGTAAATAAATAAAATATAAAAAATATTTAAAGCCATATATCTGTTAAGACATGCATGCAAAACACCTAACTCTTATTTCAATAATAGAAATAGTTCAATTTACAAACAGCCCTGTGATTTTATAGACGTTTCTACAAAAAGGATACAGGTACTAACAAAGTATCTAAATTTCATTAGTAATTATTTTCAGTTAATCCTACCTTGTAAATAAGTCTATTTTTATGTCTGAGTTAAAGCATTGATTTCTAAAATCACAAGCTTAAAATATACCACACTTTGCAATTTTATCATGTAAATATTCATTTGTGTGTTAGTTTTCTTTTAATTCGAAGTTGTTGTCACAAATACAGAAACAGGACAAATATTTTTCAACCTCTGTAGCCCTGGTTCTGTTACCTAATAAATAAGAGGTAAGACTTTGGAAGGTTTTACAATTATCTATCAAAAGTGGTTTGATGGATTAGCCTAGACTTCATTTTGCTATCATGAAAATACTACAGCTGGAGCTGGGGAAATATTGCAGCTCTAAAGGTGCTTACTTGGAAAGCCTGATGACGGCTAAGGGACAATTCCCTTGACAACTTAAAGCCAGGTACAAAAAGTTGCACTTCTATCTGGAGTTCATTTGCAATAGTTATAGACCCTGGTGAGCCAATATTCATTTTAATTCTCTCTCTGTCTCTCTTTCTCTCTCTCTCTTTCCTTTCAAATAAAATATCAAAATATATTTTTGAAAAAAAATTACTGCAGCTGTGACCATGCCTAGGCTGTGACTCACCTGTCAGATGGGGGACTGTTCATGTCCTCCATGTTCCTAGAGAATCTGGGATTGGAGAGCACATAACTTTGCTCATTTTTTACAGCTCTGTAACACCATTAATAAAGAGACAAGAACATGGAGACAAATGGAGGAAATCTCTAACAAGTATCTGAAATTTGTGTTTACCCACTCTAATAATAACCCTGGATTGATAATGTCCCTTGTATACATCCTGAAGATTAACTATTATTTTAAAAATAACTGCAAATACTAATCTTTGTCCTTGGCTTTGTCATTTTCAAGTTAATTTCTTGTTGGTTGCAGTCTCAGGGGATCAGAGAGACTATTTGCAGTTACAAATGACGGATTTTTACCTGCTCTATCACCATCTGTGCTGAAGGAATGCAGTAGGTGTTTCTCTCAGTGATTCATCCATGGTGACCTTCCAAAATATTGATGTACTTTTATAATTAACAGGTGGGAGACCCAGTTATCCTCCAGTAGAAAGATAAGCATAGCAGTATATATCACTATCAATGGTCTGATTAATTATCTATAGCAAGGACAATAGTAATATCCCTAATCAAAAGTCGGGCTTACAAGAACCAACCAAAAAGGCTTATTTCTTGACAACTAATGAAATCATTATCATCATCATGATTTTCAATATTTACATAGTAGACATGGAAAAAATGAGAATTCCCCTAATGTGTTTCAATACTTTCTTTACATTCAATTTTTTGTTTAATTTACATTTAAACCAAAAGACAAAAGGCATCCCCATATTCCCATTTTACAGATGAGCCTTAGGCTAAATAACTTACCTGATATCTTACAGCTATTAAGTGTCAAGAGTTTGATTAATGTTAATTTTATTGTCTGTGTCCCTGAAGAGAGGGAGTCTTATGTCATCCATAACCATTTTGCATTTAGCTATCAACTGGAAGCTTCTCTAATACAAATACCTCAGTTCCTGCCACAAGAATGAATTAATTTCTTATTTTGTCCTTGAGAGATTGCACAACCCAAAATAGAACTAATCAATCCCTGAACACAGAGATTTTCTTTAACAGGAGTAACAAATCAATGTCAGAGAGTTGGGAGGGAAAACCAGGGTATTTATGACCAATATGCTTTCCATAAAGAATTTATTGCTTCCTTTTAACGTCTCCTTTCACATTGGTTTCTCTTGAGCAATAGTGCTTTATTATAGGAAATTTTAACATATTTATTTTATATCTGTTGTATCCTGAGTGTCTATATTTTTGCCCACAGCCTTCCTGAATGGTAGGTAGATTATTCTGTCCTTATAAAGGTCACACAGCAAGTTCATAAGGTTCTCAAGGTCAGCTGTTCGGTACAGCTGAGATTCTTACCACATCTTTAGTTTCTGATAGCATGTTCCTTCTAAGCAATGTGGTCTCCCTGATGCAGTCAGTATCATTCATAGCTTCTTTGATTTGAAGGTTAAGGAGACTAGATAGGACTCTAAGGGAGTGAAGGAATAGAAGAAGTATCTGGAGGAAGTCTGAGGCCAAATATGGGAGAAGTCAAAAGTAGTAGAATACAGTTGGAAGAGAGTTCTAAGAATGCATTTTCCTGTTTTAAATTTCTTTCTTTTTGTTATTTTCGAAATGGGTGGAACCTGGCATTTTAGAGAAGAATCACATCTCAATGATATAATATTGTTTGCTACTGTCACTATTCTATCTGTTCTTATTTCTAATGGGTGGTTTAAGTTTGAATTCATATTAAAGTTGGCATTGCCCATTATAGCCAATTTTTACCAAGTGCATGATATACTATTTTGGAATTTTGAACCAGCTTGATGGACCATTCTGATCAGAATTGAAAGACCTGAAAGCAATAAGGACTATGGACTGTGAAGTTTGTCTTAGGAGGTTGAGAAAGAACTTTGTTGGGACTGGTCTAGAAGCAGTTTGTGTGAGAGGCTTGCTGTGCTCTACCTGCCTGTGTCCTGAGAAATTGTGCAGGGTTGCTTTTTGTGGTAATAGACTGGTGTGAATAGAGTTGGTACAGAAAGGAATGAAATCTTTGGGCTGAAACTGCTGCCCATTCAGCTGCAGTTGTTTGAGAGCTTACAATCATTGAGATTGGGCCAGGTGATCTGCAAGGGGAAAGCAAACTCTTTGGAAATAAGGGGCCTGAATGCAGAAGAAGTTTTCCTGCTCTTCAAAGTTGGCTTTCTTACCCCCTGGATTAACAAATTGTTGGCCCACCTGTTACTATGGAGTATAACAAATGTAAGATGAAAGGATCATTGAATTTATAAAATGGTTTTGTTTTTTGAAAATGGCCATTGGCATTCTGAAGCAGGCCTGTTGGATTACCTACATAGAGACCTGATGGTGTCATGAGGATGAACTGTTGGGTGCAGTGGAGACCCAGTGGAGATGCCAGGACTCTGAGACGGCTGCCAAGGAGAGCTGTTGTCACTGGATGGAATTTCCTGGGACTGTGAGTAGCTGATCTAGAGAGGCAAAATTGGAACACCAGAGGCTCACTGGTTAGAATTATTGGACTTGGAGATTTGTCATTGGTTAGATAGAGTTGTTGGACTTGGAGTTATAGATGTTGCCCTGTTTGCTTTAAGTCTTATATTGGTTCAATCTGTTTTTGCTATGCCCAATTCCATCTTTTGCAGTATGAATGTTCTGTGCCATTATTATTATTATTATTATTATTATTATTATTATTATTATTATGATATAACAGCTCAGTTGAAATACCTTGAATTATGGGGATGTTGATAAAACCCATGTCGACTTCTGGAATTGGGCTGGGTGCATTGCATTTTATATCTTGTATGGTTGTATGTTGGTGGGCATGAGGGGCAGAATGTACTGTTATTTTAACAGAGATGCTGCCATTTTAAAGTGGCTTAACTGAATTTACTTAATTCAGTTAAGCCACTAAGTCAAAAGGTACTTCCTTTTCCTTTGAAGTCAAAGACAGAAGGAAAAGAGGGAAGAAAAATTTCAAACCAGGTCTGAAGCGATGGTTCAGCAATTAGACTCTTGCTACTTACTAAGCCTGAAAGCCTAATGACCTGGGTTCAATTTCCCCAGTACCCATGTAAAGCCAGATCCATAAAGTGACACATGTGTCAGTCATTTGTTTTCAGTGTCAGGAAACCCTGGCGAACCCATACTCACTCTCTTTCTGTCTGTCTATATTTCTCAAATAAATAAAATAAAATAAAAGTATAAAAACAAATAAAGTAAAACTCTCAAACCACTCCAGCAAAAACAGTGCTAAGTAGACTCATTAAAATAAATGTAGCAAATACAGATGGCAGAACCTCACTTCAGGGAAGCAGGGATCAGGTGCCATGTTAGCAGGAAGTTTCTTGTGACATTTAGATAGTGAAAACATCTCTACCTTTAGAAAGAGCATCCGCCTGTCACTGACTCCTGACAAATAGCCACCATGATGCAGGAACAAGCATTGTTCCAATCCACAGCGTGATATTGTTAGGCAGACAAGGAACTTGAAGAATATTGCTGCAAAGTCAGAGAAAAAAAATATAAACTTTAAGTTCTGGAAATGGAAACAGATCGTGTGAGGATCTTCCCCATCTCCAGCAGGATGGATTCCTGTAGATCTACTTTTGGACTATGTGCTTCAGTATGCCTATTGTTTATTCCTTGAAATAGGGTAGTAGAGACAGCAATTTCAGTGAAATATTACCACCCTGGAAACTGCTTATCTTCTCAAAAAACTATAGTAATTTAGTTATGGCTATAACATTTCTATAAATACATAGTTCTCAATACATTTAATAATGAATGCATAGCTAATGTGTGACAACAGAAACTAGCCTGTCCCCAAGTAGGGTCTCATTCTAGCCCATGATGGTCTCCACCTGATGGTGATCTTCCTATATCTGCCTCCTGAGTTCTGGGATTAAAGTGTATGCCACCAGGCTTGACCTGACAGCAGAAATGTAAATGCACTTTTCCTTTTAATGGAGTTTTTATAATCTTTATTGCATAAAGCTAGAGTGAGAAGGGGTTGAACATCTGTAGAAGTTACCTTATAGTTGCTTGGACAAAATGCCCAAGCAGAAGTAGCTTATGAAAGTAAAGGATTTATTTCTGGCTTTCATATAGTTTTGAGAGGAAGTTTTAGTATAGCCTGAGCAGAGAGAAAGCTGGGTACCACATTTCCACAGCAGAGGAAGAAAACAGACTGAATACTGGGCTTGGAGCTGAGCTGTATTACCCCAAAGTCAGCCCCCACTGATACAACTACTCCAGCAAAGTTCTTTCTCCAAAAGGATAAAAAACTTTCCAAAATTGCCACCACTGGTGATCAAGTATTAAAAATGCATAAGTCCATGGGGGCCATGTTATTCAAACCATCACAATATCCAGTCAGTATTTTTCTAACTATATTTTGTAAATTTCATATGCTTTGTCAGTTACTTCCTCATTTGCTGTGAAAAAATTACCCAACCAAGGCAATTTAGGGAAGGAAAGTGATTTTGGCTGGCAGTTACAGAGGAGCAAGCATGGTAGGAACAGATACCCAGCATCGCATCCTCAGATCAGCAGAGGGGAAGTAAAGATAAAGAAGAACAAATGAGCAGGACTGGACTATAAAAGTTTAGTTCCACCCACAGTGACATCCTTCCTCTAGCAAGGCTCTCTCTTCTAAAGGTTCCACAACCTGCAGAAATAGCCCCACTAGGTAGGGATGATCCATTCAAGCTCATGCATCTATGGGAGACATTTAAAAATATTTATTTTTAATAATTAGACACAGAGAATGAACAAGTCTTGTTTTGGTACCCCCATTTCCTTCCTTTCTGGCCCCAACTCAATGAGGGCCTTCCTCAGTGGGATTGATGGAATGGACCATGGGATGGGGGGTTATGAATTGCACGAGCTGTAGCCTCTTTATGTGTTTGTGTGTGTGTTATTGTTGTTGTTGTTGTTGTTGTTGTTGTTGAGGGGGACAATGTCTCTGGATATTCTTCCCCATCATGACTCTTACATTCTTTCCACTACTATGGGGAACATTTTTGCATTCAAATTACCATATCTGACATCTCACACTTCTCTCATCTTAATAAACAAATCTGTTCACTCCTTCATTTTTCATCAATAAAGATTATCTTAGATCAGATGGGCATATTGGACAATTTAAAATAGTTACTGCAACTAACCTTGTCTAGAAAAAAATCTATTCATAGAGAAGAACTTTTAATTTCTCTTTATAGGAATTAAAGAAGTAGTTGTACATTATTTTACACTAGTTTGCAATATAGATCCTGTAAGGTGACTAACTGGAGCAAAATACAGACACCCAAGCTAAGGCAGAGTTTTCTGAGACAGCGTAGTTTGCATCATCTGGAATCTGAGAGGAGTTGTCCTTTATTTGGAATTACATTTTAAAAGCAGTTCATGAGGAAAAGTTATGCATCTTTCAGAAATCCTTTGAGAAAGTACACTACCGATCCACAAATGCCACCTCCCGAGGAGCCTAAATTAAATTCTCTTGGCAGGATGTTGGGGAATCTTCCTATGACTGGTTATCCAATTAAAGAGCTTGCTTTTCTATTAAACAGCCATGCCATTTGAAGAAAGTTATGTTTAAAGTGCTGGAAATATCTTACAAAATCCCAATGTGAGAGACACTAAGGAACTAAGTGTGGGAAAGGAATGACAGATAGCATGTTCTCTCTCTCTCTCTCTCTCACTTACACACACACACACACACACACACACACACACACACACACACACATTATTCTCTCCTTAAGTATAGGAGTCTTTAACTCGTGGGTTCACCTGAACCTCCCATCTTAGCCTTGCAAGTAGCTGGTGTGAAAAGCCAATGGCACCTTGTACAGCTGATGTTCAATTTTAATCTACAACCGAGCCTCACTAGTACTGATGGTCCTTTTGGTTTGCATGAAAGTCAGCATTCAGTTAGTTTCAGACGTACTGAGATAGAATTCTCACAACGATAATGAAAGGAGGTAAGAAATTTTGCTCTCAGAAACCATTCCATTGAAGAAAACCTGGTTAAGATTTTCCAAAGAAGTGTAGGGTGATCAGTTGAGGAATTTTTCTTTCCACGATTTAAGACACTCTGAATTTCATTACTAATATATTAAATTAAAGAAATTTGCTCCTCCCATCCCAATTTTTTTTTCTAGAGCACATGTGTACCCTGAGGTGCGGGTGGGGGTGGGGATGGGGAGATTAAGACTGAAATGAATAAGAACTATATAGAAGATAATGACTGTACCTAAAATAAGCTAATAGTTTTGGAATGTTTTGCTTCTGAAAATCTATAAAGCAAGACACCTTTGTTTGATAATATAGATTGCCCTATATGTTGAAAATGTCAGTTAAACAATTAGCAAGGATATAATCTAAATACATTTTCTTTTCTACAAGGTGTATTTTATGTTGCGTGCTAGATTAGAAAATTTCATTTTCTTTTTAAAAATGATTTTTTAAAATTTAAGGACAGATTATTCAGTTCATTATTAAGCTGGGGATCAGAAAACATCAATGATGAATATGTCACTAAGGTCTATTTATAAGGAGAGCATTCAGTAAGTTTATGCTTTAAGAGACAGAGCATTTTCTGCAAATTAATAAAGTGTCCTTGTGTTTCGATTCTGTTGTGAAATTTTAAGTTTGTGCTAAATATAAAAAAGTTACCTAAGTGAATTCCTAATGCAAAATCAGATGATGAAATAAAAGTACAGCTACCAAAGCATAAACATTTTAATTTACTAATGGATATTGGTAATGCTGGTCACAACACTGATAACAAATAACAGACCTCAAACAATAGAAATGTGACTAATGTATTCGTACATTAGTTTTTGTTCCACATATTAGATAATTGTTGGGTACTCTCTGTGATGTACATGTTTGATGAATTTGCTGTTGGGAAGGGTAGCCCATTTTTAATAGGAGCTGTAAAATCTGATAAATCTTCCAGTGTTTCCTTCCATTTTATCACTGGGCACTTATTTCTTCTTTTCATCTTGGGTGGGAAAGTTTGCTTTAGAGTGTGTTGTTCCAGTCAACTTGAACATGTGGGTTCTTAAGCATTTGAACTCAACTACCTCTAGTCTCTCAATTACACAGGACAGATTCAGTTATCATTGTACTTTACACCATGATCCAGAGGTGTCTCAGTATTGACATACAGACTTCAGAATACAATGAAACTGTTCTCTTTCATCTTTTGTCCATATCCAGAGGCAATGAAATTAGAATGCGTAGATGAGCACACATTATGAAACTCACTTTCCATTATGTGACTCACTTGTTTCACTGCATTTCACTGAAGGCAAGCAATTGAGAAACAAACTCTCAATCCTTTGCTCCCAAATGTCACTTCATGACTATGCTTTCTTGAGGTGGGATTTTAGCTACACAAATAAAATAATATTTTTGATGCTGTGAACTATGCCTTTGTGTGCTTTAAATTTTAGAGCCATGACAGTTTTTAAATAAGAATGTTGGCCTCTTGTCAATCAAGGAATGAAGTGAAGAACTTGACATACTCCATCTTGGAGTTAAAAACTATTTTGTAACAAAATGTTCTGCTTATTCTGACCATATCTTGAACTTACCTGGAATTTCTCTGAGTGTGCTCTACCCCTCTCAAGAATCTCCCCACCCTGACTATGCTGTCATTTTTCATGGACCATGATAAGACCCCAGCCATCTAGAGGAGAAAAAAACTAATGGGGCAAAGGGTTAATTACTAAATGTGAGAGGGAAGAAAACTGAAACCAGTAAGGCTGCTGAAAGAGTTAACTTCAGGGAGGCTAATCTTCTCTCCACTCAGTAGACAAAGAATCTCAGGAAACCTAACAGAAAGAAGTCCTTGAAGATAAGCTAGAGAGGATAGTTTATACTAGGGGAGAGTTCTGCCCTGAGAAACGGACAGGGCAAACACAGCTGCACAGATAATGGATAAACATGTCCTGGAAGTTGCTTGTGCTTCAAAGAAGTTATCTAGTTATTTTGACTCACACAGAATTTACAGCTAATTGCAATAGTTCACCTCTATAAGTCCTGGTTAATTGCACTTGTTTGATAAATTCCTTCTTGGAAATACTCCAAGGTCTTAGAGGTAAAAACCCCACTTTTTCCTTTGTTGGCTGCTAGTCTCCTGAGCCCTGCATTTGGGTGAGATAGCCGCTGGCCAGCTCCTGTGTACACAAATACAGCTTGCTTCAACTTGGCCTAAATTGGAGTCTGTGGTCTTTTCTTGGCATTCATGGTTGCAACAGAAGCAACTGTGTGTGGTTGTGGCTGCTGGGATGTCTTTTTACAAGTGAATTCTCTTTTATGCTTGGAGAGGTCACATGTCTCTCTCGGTGTACTTTAACTTTGCCAGTGTATTTGGGAAAATCAAGATGGATGTATAAGAGCCTCACTTTCTGGGTTTGGGGAATGTTTGGAGAAATACTCCCATCCTATACCACTATCCCCATTCCTTTTTGTTTCTCTTTGAAGCTCTGGATCAGGTCCTTCTTCCTGGTGAGTTTATTTAAACAATTATTTAACAGTGTCACTTTTGTAAATAAATAAGTAAATAATACCAACAAAATAAATAAAAAGCAGATGTATACACAATTGTGGAAATCTCTAAAGGCTGGATTCCTGGTGGGCTTACTGGAGGAGGATGGTGTAGTATAGTGTACAATTATTGCTATGATCTAAATGTTAATGTGATTCCCAAATTTCTATGTTGAACTCAAAATGTAAAATTGATGCAATGATAAGGTCTTTGGGAAGTGATTAAGTCCTATGAGCTCTGTACACACAGGTTTAGTGCCCTTATAAAAGAGGATGGAAGAAGCCTGTTGTCTCTTTGAGCATCTGAAGATGCAGCCAGAAAATGGAAAAAAGCTGATATTGACTAGACACCCAGTCTGCTGGTGCCTGGATCTTGGGCTTCTTAGCTTCTAGAACTGTGAGCATTAAGTTTCTGTTGGTTAGAAAATATCTAGTTTACATATTTTATAGCTTCAAAGGTGGACAGACAATTAGATTAATCTAGGTGGCTATGACAAACATTACTTTAAACTCATTATATTTTCCTGGAAGTCTGATATCTAGTGGTCCAGAAAATACTGGCCTTCATTTTAAGAGATCATATGACTGTATTGCTGCAGGAGAATTAAAAACTTTCCAGAAGTATTTGTTATTTTTTTAATCTAATTGAAATAAACCACACACTATTTAGAATAGCCATCTTGATATGATAGCTTAAAAATAGATTATAGCAGATGAATTAGTGGTTCATGCGTCTGAAGTTCATTTCCAGCAGCAGGAGGATCTGGAGTGCCCATTTTTTTCTCTCTCTGCCTGCCTCATTCTCTTTTTTTCTCTCTCTCAAATAAACATTTTATAAAGAAATGGCTTATGGAAAATTTAATTTTTTCATGTGTGGTTATTTTTCTCTCAAATCTATATTCATTGTAAGGTTTTGAATATCAAAAGTCCCTCACTAGCTCATGGGTTGAAAGCTTTGTCCCTAGAAGCTAATACTATATTGGGGGTACTAGAAAGCTTAGGGTGTAACTTGGCTGGAGAAAGCAGGTGACTGAGGGCATGTCCTTTGGTGGGAGACCTCACTGTGGCTCCTTTCTCTTCCTCTATGCTTCCTAAACAAGATGAGGAATCTTCACTTTGAGAAAAGAGCTCTGAGTCCTCCTACTCTCAAGGATTGTCTGCCTGGGGAACTCTCTCCTGGCCATGAGTAACCTTCCAGGCACTTAGAGACTTCCAAAGCCAGGCTCTAAAACGGCCTGATTACTTCCTAAACCAGTGTCCAATGTCAGAATCATCTTCTTGATGCTGATTTTTGTAGACATATAAAAATTCAAGAATCATAGGACTTCCACTGAAATTTCAAAGGAAACCCTGGGAAGCTCAACAATGTTTGGGAGGATCAAGAGTCCTGTCACTGAAACTTATGAAGCTATTGCTGACTCGCGATAGTCTCATCTTTTCCCAAGAGGTTACTGACTGTACAAATCTAGGTCAGCATGTGGTCTGTGAGGGAGGAAGCAGAGCTTAGGTTCCTTTTGGTGAAACATTCTGGATGACGTCATGTGATTCCTGTGCTCCCAACTCATCCTGAGAAGGACCTTTCAGCACCTAATGATCATTCGCTAGTCTACTGGCAACAAGGTTCAAGTTCAGGGGCTTGGTATTGTCTTAGGTCAGCAAACCTATTAATAAAGGACTAGAAAGGGAAGATATTAAATTCAGTGGGATGGAGAGTTTATCCAATGCCACAGGCAAAATCAGTTTCACATAGACCCTATCTATACTCATTCATATTGTTTTGGACGGAATCCATATATTGAAATGTCCAACTCCAGTGATCATATTAGTTGGTGGGCCTTGAAGAGGTGACTGGATCATGAAGATAGTGCTTAATGATGGTCTAAAAAGATCAATTCACATTCTTTCTACTGCCCTGCATGAGAACAAAGATATGTGACACATTTACTAATTAGAAGGTAGGCCTTCATCAGACCTTAAGTAAGGTTGCTCATGAACTTGGACTTCTTAAGTGCTGGCACTGTAAGAAATAAATTTCTGTTTTTAAATAACATATCCAATATGCAGCATTTCATTTTATCAGTTCAAATGAACTAAAAAAAGAATGGAAAAGTTCTGAAAAGCAGCTATGAAAGTTGGTGAGCCAGAGCATGGCTTTGGTAATGTAACCAGCCTATGGAAAAGTTAGAAAGAAACAAGAGAGAGAGTGAGAGGGAGAGAGAGAGAGAGGAACAGAGGAGAGAAAGAGACAGAGACAGACTTGGGGATTAACATAGAGAATGAGAAAGAACCAAAGGAAAAGATGGAAGGAATAAAAGCAAAAAGTATACTTTTCAGACAGTTAATAATGGTCAGATAATAATAATATTTGGACCCACCTTACATGTGGTGGTCAGGATCAAGCTCTTTTGTTAGACTCCCCATGTTCTTAACTTGATTTGACCAGGCAATTACGTGTGAATGTGAGAACATTTGCCTGCCACTAGGGCCCTCTTTCTTGTTTTGCAGTTTTCCCCCCCAAAAAAACAAAAAAGTCACTGCATATTCCTAACAGCAGTCAGTCTCCTCCCTGGTGGACAGCTTAGGAGGAAAAATCAGAGCACTATGATGGAAGACCAGAGGCAACTGTCAAGGTCGGGTTCCACAGTGTGGGCTTTATTGGGTTCCAGAGGTAGTCCAGGAAGGACCAGGGTGCCAGAGGTGCCCAAAGCTACAGCTCATTATGGGCCACCAG
>PVHP010025851.1:0-24976 GCA_004024765.1 Zapus hudsonius | reverse complement strand
AGTGAATGTAGAAAAAGAAACAGGTGGCTGGAGAGATGGCTCAGATTTTAAAAGCACTTACTTGCAAAGTCTAATGGTCAGATGCAATTCCCCAGTTCCCAAGTAAAACTAGATGCACACAGAGATACAAAAATCTGGAGTTGTTTGTAGCAGCATGAGGCCTTGGCATACCCATTCTCCCTCTCTATCTCTTTCTCTCAAATTTCAAATAAACAAATAAATAAATAAATACTTTAAAAATAAAAAAGAAATAAAAGAAGAAATGAAAGGAGAGAAGGAGGGAAAGAGAAGTGAAGTGTGATGGTTAGGTTTTGTTGTCACATAACTGTACCTGGTTTGGAGATTCATCCCAGGAACATGAAGCTTACCACAACAGGATGGTAGGGAGAAGAGAGAGAGAGAGAGATAGAGATAGAGAGAGAGAGAGAGAGAGAGAGAGAGAGAGAGAGAGAGAGAGAGAGAGAGACAGAGAGAACCTGAACATAGAATAACATGAGTCCTGAGGAGAGGACACCAGCGAGGTGGCTGACCCTTAGTTTACAGTTCCTGAGTGATTAAGGAGTTTCCAGGTGGGAGCACACTGGAACCAGTTCTGAGTCCTTGGTCTTTGTGAGGCAAAGAGACAGAGCTCAGTATTTGTTGGCCAAAATAAGGAGAATTTTTAGGACACAGTCATGAGAAGAAAGAGGTGGAGAGATGTTTCATAAAAAAGCAGAGAACCCCTTTAAAGTCTTCAAATGAATATAATGGGGACAAGTATGTGAGAAAACTTTCTGAGAGAAAGGAATGAACCACCTAGAGAAATGATCAAATACCTATCAATTCTCAGTCTTCAAATTGGATGGAAATATTTTATTTTTTTTACCAGCCAACATTTGAAAAGAAAGTCTAATCATACATATGACAAGGTCCAATACTCTTAAGGATAGTGTGCCAGTAGCAGGAAAGATTAGTTCTTGACTAAATATAATGCTGATTCTGCCTAGATAAAGCTTAAAATCAAGCTTCAAATGTCTCAAACTATTTCCAAGAAATCCAGGTAGATATCAGAATAAAGCTCCATATTAAAGGAATATGAACATCACCATGATAAAAATTCCCAGAGTTTAGTAACTAATAAAAAATAATCCAGTATGCAAAGAAGCTGGAAAATCTAATTTATACTGGGGGAAAAATGAAACAGTCATATATTATAGATTTAGTTAAGGATATTGAAATAGTCATAATTTTGTTTCATATATTCATAGAGCTAGAAGAATGAGTATGTAAAATGAGGTCATATGAATACAAATATTTATATATAGTTATATCAAAGTTCTAAGGATTTAAATAATCCACATCTGAGATAAAAATCATACTGACATGATTAAAATATATTAAATAGTACTAAAGATTGTAACCTTGAAGATATAGCAATAGAGTCTATTGTGAGCAAAGCCACAGGGGAAAAATAGCTTAAAAACAATAAGGCCAAGCTGTGGATCAATTTCAGGTTGAGAAATAGGCATGAAATTTGAGTTTCAAAATAGAGGAGGCATAAAAAGTTCCTGAAATAATCGGTGGACATTTTCCAAATTAAATTCAACCTCTAAAATTCTAGATCTAAGGCACTCAACAGGGTTGAGGCAAAATACAGGAAAGCTCATTACAAGGTAATTGATTAGAAACCCAGATTTCCAACAAAAATAGAACAAAATTCACAGGTACAGAGGAACAAATATAAACTTAAGAGCAGACTTTTCATTAGAAATAAATACACACACACCATATGTATTTGAAAAAGTATTTTTGATTCAAGAAAAGAAAAACACAATACAAGAAATAACTTGAAAAAGTAGAACTTTATACTCAGAAAAATCACTTTCAAAAGGAATGGTAAAAAAGTGAAAGTGAATTGAAAGAGTTGCACATTTTCTCCATTGGGAACATTAATTTCTGCAAGTTTTAATCCAGTTGGCTTCTATATAAAGCAGAAGGGTAGTGTTTCAGGTGTCCTGGTTGGCTTGTGTATCACAAATTATATTTCAGACAAATAGTGCATTGGGGAAAGAAGACATGCTTAAGAAGTTTTGTGCTCATTCGCATGAACGGAAAGGAAAGACAATTTGAAATCAACACTATGTCAGTCATAAAAAATTTTGCTCAAGCCCAATACACGTATCACTAGTCAGATCCATCTTAAGACCTATTCTATACAAATCTTCAGGAGACACTAAGGGATTCAAAACACGTTGTTGGAGGGTCATTGCAAAAATAATAATCATAAAACAAAATCAACAAATCAGAGTAAAAACAAAAACAAAACCAAACTAGAAACAATCGAAATTCTCCTCATTATTCCCCAAATACATCATGAAATCAGTGCTCTGGTGCCTGGTGCTACCACAAAGATCTGCTGAACCTATCATACTAGGTCTTCACATCCAGAAGTGAATGTGGTCCCACCAAGATCCAGAGTGGTGGTGTTCAGCAATATTAAATTCTACTGCTTTGTTACTGGATGGGAATATATGCAGACAAAGTGGCCTCATTTACTTACTGTCACTCATGATGGATTGTATCCTCAGTGATCATGGAAGACATCCTTCTGAGGTTTCCATGGCATCAGAGAAGCCGGAGAATCGGAACAAAAGAAGGAAATGTTGAACACGGTATGAAAGATATGACAAAGCTGAAGGAAAAAACACAGAAGAGGAATATTGAAAAATGTTGTTAGATTCTTTAATGGTAAAGAAAAGGGTAGGAAAAAATTACTGGAATGAAATAATTAATAATGTTAGAATTAAATGTAGCTATGTTCAAAAATATTCTGGATTCAAATCTCAGTCTGTTGCATTTATGGCAAATGTCTTAGCTGTGTGATACTTTAATTTTCCTCATTTGTAAAATGAGGGCACTAAGATTACCTAATAAGATAGTTATAAGGAGTATATGGTTACACACCTGGTGAAGCTTGCACATACTTTTCAGAACATTGTAAATTTTATCTTTGTGTATGACCTCAAGAAATTCAGGCCATCAAAACTGTTTTCAAAGACATGAATGGAATGGCTAGAAAATTGTGAATATGTGACCTTTTGATATTATTTCTCTGGGATAATTTTGCCCACTTCATATTGTCTGGGTGTTCATCTCATGCTCCTATACACAAGCATGCTCTCTTCTGATTCTTATTGATCAGAGCAGGGATATGACAGGCAGATTTCTTATTGTTGTCTAGATAACCTGTCAGTCAGAGGAATCCAAAACTGTGTATTGGTGTGGTATATGCACATGTGTGTGCATGATGTATGCACACATGTGTGGCATATGCATGTGTGTGTGGTGTATTCATGGGTGTAGTGTATGCATGTGTGTGGTGTATGCATGTGTGTGTGGTGTATGCATTTGTGTATGGTGTATGCATGTGTGTGTGTGGTGTATGCAGTGTGTGTGGTTTATGCATGTGTGTGTGGTGTATGCAGTGTGTGTTGTATGCATATGTGTTTGGCGTATGCACTTGTGTATGGTGTATGTATGTGTATGGTGTATACAGTGTGTGTGGTGTATCCATGTGTGTGTAGTGTATGCACAAGTGTGTATGCATATGTATGTGGTGTATGCATGTGTGTGCTGTATGCACTTGTGTGTGTGCTGTATGCATGTGTGTGTGTGCACATGTGTGCAGGTGCACATGCTCTATGTGCACTCATGTGGAAACCAGCTGAAAATGCTGGGAATCATCATCTATCACTTTGTTGTTGCTCTTTGAAACAGTATCTTACTAAAACTGGAGCTGTCCATTTTTTGGTTAGACTGGATTATCAGCCCCAGCTATTCTACTGTCTCTGCCCCCACCTGTATTGGGAGTTCACAGGCGTGCATGACCATGCCTGGTTTTTTTCTTTTCTTTTCTTTTTTTTTAGTTTATTTACTTAGTTATTTTTTTAATTTTGATTTATTTATTTGCAAGCAGAGAGAGAAGAGAAACAGAAAGAGAGTGAAGAGAGGAGAGAGGAGAGAGAGAGAGAGAGAGAGAGAGAGAGAGAGAGAGAGAGAGAGAGAGAGAGAGAGAGAGAATGAGAATGAGCAAACCAGGGCCTCTAGCCACTGGAAATGATCTCTAGATGCATGCCCCACCTTGTGCATCTGGCATTATTTGAGTACTGGAAAATCAAACCCAGGTACTTAGGCTTTACAGACAATGCCTTAACCACTGAGCATATCTCCAGCCAAAGGATTTTTTTTGAGATAGGCTTTCCTGTAGCCAGCTATAGCACAGCTTACATCTGCTATGTAGCTGAGGATGGATGACCTTGAACTCCTGATTCTCCTGCCTCTATCTCCCAAGTGCTGGGATTACAGTATGTGCCTTTTTACTTTTTATTTTGAGATAGGGTATCACTAACATGCCCAGGCTGGTCTTGAATTCATTCTGTGGGTTAGTCAGGATTTGAACTTTTATCCTCCTGCCTCAGCCTCCAAAATTGCTGAAACTACAGGCCTTTACCACTATGACTTGCTGGACAAGACTTCTTTTTTTAATTAATATCTCTATTATGAGTAAGGAAATACATTGTATGAGCAAATCTTGTGAATGTGTCACCATTTCCCTCCTCTCTGTTCCCTACACACTGGGGTCCTTCCTTGGTGCGCATATGGGAACTGTCCATAGTTTAGGGGGTTATGAACTGCACCAGAGGTAGCCAGTCTTTCTTTTTTTTTTTCTTCCCCCTTTGTGCATTGTTGCTGAGGGGGCGATGTCTCTGGATATTCTCCCCACCATGACTCTTACATCCATTTGCCCCCTCTTCCACTCAGTTCCCTGAGTCATGGTGGGTGAGTTTTAAGTCTGCTTTATTGTCGAGATTTTAAGTATCTCTGGATCTTTGCCCTGGGTTCTGTTGGGTATAGTTGGTGTCTGTCTCCATTGACCTTTCAGGGGTTATCAGACTTGTTGTGGTGATTTGTCTCCTGTCTGTCTTGCCTCACCCTTAATTGGACCTGGTATCCATGGCAAAATCCTATGGGGACCAAGAACCCGGTATCCTAGGGGAAATTCCCACTACCAAAGAGCCTCAGAGAGGTTACATGCATTAGAATCTTGGCAAAATAGAAAAGTTTATCTCATTTAACTATATTGATCTCAATCTCCAATGGAGACTCTGTATTTTTCAGAAGGCAGTGAGAGAACCTGGAACAACTCAGTTCTACCAACAAGCCATGGGATGAAGGCTGACATCCTGGCAGGAGACAAACCACCCCTGGCCTTCACACAGGACCCAAATGAAAACTATGACTGGTTTTTGACATGAATTTTGAGGTTCAAACACATGTGTAGTGTAGACAACTGAATTATTAAATATCAGATATTAAGTCATGGCATATTTGTTACATGGATGTGGCTGGCTGTACCTGGAACTCTTTCTTCTGTGGCTGGTGTCACATCTACTTGATGCTAGCTGAACTTTATCTGTCTATCAGCACTGCTCAATCTCATCTTCCACAATCTCATCACTAATGATGAGATTTTCCTGTGTCCTATGATCTTCTAACACATATGGCTTCAACCTGAAATTACCAAATTATTATAATGCAGTCATCTGATGATTTGGGTCCTATTTAAATTTTTATATGCATAGCCTAAGCCGACACATGAATTAAACTCTGTAAAGGTAAGCTTTTTTATTAGGATGGTCCTAGATTTTCAAAGTGTTCAATTAATAATTAGTATCTGGCCTAATGATGGTCTTTGAATAAATTCCACCGTGATTCCATTTTGCTAGAGAGCAAAATATACACTCTCCATTTTGATAGACTCTGATGTCTCAAGATATTTCAGCAAATTCTGCTCTGAGAATTTTTTATTAAATATTCGTAGGGGTGTGTGTGTGTGTGTGTGTGTGTGTGTGTGTGTGTGTGTGTGTGTGCACGCCTTCTCTGGCCTTTGTTGTGCCGAGTAGCTGAAGGCATAATGAGCTTTACTTGTCTATAGCCATTTTTAAATTTGCTGCTGATCACATGCTAACCTTTCTCCATTTTAATACTACTTGTAAGCTGAATAATTTCATACCCTTTGGAAAGTTACTAGAATAATATCTAACTAAATTTTTTCATAAAAGTTAAATGCAAAGAGGGGAAGTTTGCCTTAAACCCTCTGAGGATTTTTGTCTAGGGCATCTTTTGCAAGTGCATTCCTCAAAAAGAATATGCATTGGGCTGGAGAGATGGCTAAGTGGTTAAGGCCTAAGGACCCTCGTTCAATTCCACAGTACTCACATAAACCAGACAACACAAGGTGGTGGCTCTGGTGCCATTTCTCTCTCTCTCTCTCTCTCTCTCTCTCTCTCTCTCTCTCTCTCTCTCTCTGCATCCCTCTGCTTTAAAATGAATAAATAAAATATTAAAAAAGGAATATGTATCAGGCCGTTAGCCAACATCCAACTCTTTTAATCCACATTGCAAAGGTTGATATTTTAAAAAGAATGGCATTTGAACTCTTATCAGTAGTATGTTCGTGCTACAGACCTTCCAACTAGCCATTCAGTGATAGTGTCTGTCCTATGTTACCCCCCACGTGATAATAGAGGGACCATGTCACCAGACCAGTCCAGGAGGCAAAGCGTCACACACTGTGTTCAGTCTGGTTATGAAACTAGGCCCTGAGAGCAGATGTTGTTTTTCAGACAACATCTTTCCCCTTTGCCATTCTCTGCCATGTGAATGAGAATCCCTACAGGCTTTATTTGAAAGCCTTTTATGTTTACAGTGGCTTGAGGTAGCAAAGGATAATAGTTATAGGAAGGTAACCACTTGAACTTGTAGTTACTAGCAGCCCAGAAATTTAAAAAAAGGGGAAAGTTTCCATGTACCTCGGTTCTCTTTTCTTTCCTATTGTGAATTTCTTGACTGTATTATACTTCCCTTACCAAAAGTGCCTGCACAAATGGAACGCTATCTGTCTGCAGTAGCAACCTGATTATTGAACATCTTTGACTGTTCCTCAGCTTCTTCTCTCCCTGGTCTTGTTTCTTCATTCTCCTGGAATTGTCACTCTTGAATAATCACTTAAGTTTACATATACTGTCATCTTGTAGGAATTGGCTGTTCGTATTCTAAGGCATGGCAAAATCTGCGAGTGTTCCAGGTTTTTTTTTTAATGTAAAATGGCAGTACTAGGTACATATAACCAGCACATAGCACTCTTCAAGTTATCTCTAGATCATTTACAATACTAGGAGGATGCAAATGGTATGCAAACAGATCTTAGACTAAATTGTATAGGGAACAATGATAGAAAAATAATGTCTACGTGTTCAGTAAAATAGTGATTGTTTTCCAAATAATCTGTGGTTGATGGACTCTG
Source organism: Zapus hudsonius (assembly GCA_004024765.1). Taxonomy (NCBI): domain Eukaryota; kingdom Metazoa; phylum Chordata; class Mammalia; order Rodentia; family Dipodidae; genus Zapus; species Zapus hudsonius. The sequence goes on along the minus strand of PVHP010025851.1, from coordinate 17,631 downwards.
AAAAAGAAGGCTGACTATAAATCTTCATCTCCCAGTTTGGAATATCAGAAAAGCCACTAAGAAGAAGACACTAGACTGAATATCTTTACTTACCTTCAGTTCTCAAGTTGAATGCACTTAAGACCTGGCAAGAATAGTTAGCGGCACAATTAATTAGAAAGTTCTAAATGGACAAGAGTGTTTTGACTGAATTATACTTCATAATTTAAAGTATGTTTAGAGCCTGCCTAACTAACACGCATCAGGCCCTGGCTTCAATAGTTGTCACCAAGTACACAGAGACAGACACACTTGAATATACATGAAATAGTTTAGGAAGAAATAGAAGAAAAATATTGTATTGTGAATCACATCACCTCACCTCACAAACATAAAAGGTATTCTAGTTTTTCTAAGTATTTTTTAGGAACATAATGGCAGAAAATGCCATCCATAAGCATTTGTACCTGACAATGTGATTTTTGCTGGTTATTGCTTAGACACTGATTTTGATATTTTTCACTGAGCCTGTCAGAAGAAACAAACTTCTTTTCAATTCAATATTTCATTTGATTCCTCTGAAGACAGTTATATTGGTATTTTAATCTAAGATGCTTTTTTTCATTTTGGAATACTAGAGTTATATTAGCTAGAGCTTGAGAAGAAAATTTAGTTTGATTTATTGTTGTTTCTGAAATATAAATGATGCATTTTTTTGTTCTCAGAATAGACAAATAATATGACTATGGCTTATTCCATTTTGAGTTTTTACTAATACGTGCATCTAAGCACAACTTAATTAAGTTTTATATATCTCCGATTCTCTACATCCCAAGTGTAGACATGCTATTTAATCTCTGATTCTTAGTAATGTGACATGTGATCACAAGCTTCAACAAATGGTTTGTCAGATTATTATATTTTGATTTTTCTACTTTTCCAAATCTTGCTTCTAAATTTCCATCGCTAAAATTCTAAGAGATCTATGAAGAAGTTGTAAAGAAGACCTTTCAGGAGGGTGTGAGAAGGTGCAGAGCCTTGTGCCTCTGTCCTGGTTATGGGATTAGCCACAGGAAGGACAGGGCGTTGTTCTAAATGGCCATCTCTAGCTCTCTTAGTGTTCCCTCAGTTGCTATTCTCACCTTGGCTATCTGTGAATGTACTGCTGTCATAGGCAGAGCCATGGCTCAATCCTAAGGGGTTGTTCTACTAGTTTGAGATCCCCTGAAGCTGAGCACTCCTGAGGTGTCCAGCAAGCTATCTCTGCTCCAGGAGCTGGGATGGAGTGGGAGTGGCTCATTGGCAGAGTTAGAACTGTCATTAATAATTTCTAAAGAGAGCAAGAACAATTTTCCACATGCCAAAATCTGTCCTCACTTCCTTCGCTGCACTGTAAAACAATTCCGTTAAGTACTCTTTGATTTCCATGACATGGGTGAAGATATGGAGGCATTTCTTAGAATATAGATACCAGCTCTTCTTTATGTTTAGATGGATTTTTTTTTTTTTTTAATATTTTATTTATTCATTTCCAATCAGAAAGAGAGAGAGAGAGAGAGAGAGAGAGAGAGAGAGAGAGAGAGAGAGAGAGAGAGAGAGAGAGTGCACCAGGGTCACCACCCTGTGGGTCTGGCCTATGCGGGTACTGGGGAATTGAACTCGGGCTTTAGGCACTGGAGGCAAGTGCCTTAACTGCTGAGCCATCTCTCCAGCCCCTAGATGGATTTTTTTAAATCCTACTTTGACACCTACCAGCAAGTTTCACAATTGCTCTAACTCACAGCTGCCAATTCCAAAGTCATTGTCTTGAGTGATTTTGGAAGGCACAGTGAGGCCAAATGAAAAAAAAAAAAACTAGATGACTTTTCTTTTTTTTTCTGTTTTAACTATCCATGAAAACCTCTGCAGACAATATATCATGGTAGTGTAGACACTCTTTCTTTCCCATCAACCCTCCTCTTCACCACTCCACTGAATCCCTTCTTCTTCCCAACTAGTCTCTCCTATTTTGATGTCAACATTTTTTTTTCCTTCTAGTATATAAGTCTTGTTTAGGTAGCACCAGGCTTTGTGAGGTCATGAATATCAAAGCCACTTTGTGTCTGGAAGACAGCATTGCAGGGCACTCTTCCCCTTTCCTCAGCTCTTACATTGCGGTAACACATTCTTTAAACAGTAAAGAATCATCACATAAAATGATTTTTAACTTGATATTTAATATTCACCTTTATTTGGTTGAAGGAATTCAGCCCTACTCTTTTCTCACTCAGAATTTTCAAAAACTCAGTGTTCAACAACGAATCACAATTTCCACTGGTATATGGGTTAAAGTACCAGAAAATCCACCTGCTTCTTCTTTTCCCTATACCTCTTCCCCACACACTATACAAATCATAAACATCTTTTAAAATATAAATTTTGACCACCTAGGTCTTTAAAATAAAGTCAGTTGTTTTTATTTAATTCAGTTCCATAAATATGAGATTTTTTTGGTAGGGGAAACAGTAATTTTCAACACAGGAGAAAGAAAAAAGATGGAATTTGGGGATATTTTACACTTATTTTCGAAATATTTTTCAAAAATGTCCTGGCAAACTTAGTTTATAAAATTTATATTTATCTGAACAGATTTTTATTCCAGTCATGACAGTTTATAAAGTGAATGTGAGATGGGTAGATTAGTAACACTTCTATGGAGTAAATTGTATTTTACGTTCATTATGTCAGGTAAATGTGGGGTGGTTAACTTCATGCGTTGCCTTGGGTATGTATTACTCCAATATTTATCAAATAGTGGTCTATATAATGTTGGAAAATAAGTTTACATTCCATTTAAGTAAGTTCACTTGAAGTCAGGCAGGGTGGTGCACACTTCTAATTCTAGCATTGAAGAGACATCAAGAGTTTGAGTTTGAGGCCAGCTTGAGATAGAGTGTGAGACCCTGTCTCAGAAGGAAAAAAAAATAAAGTAGACTTTATGTAAAGCAGAACATTACAGAATTTAGGTGTGCTTCACCCATTAAAGAGACACAAAATCAAACAAGCAGACTGAGGTCCCTTAGGAAGAGGGAATCCCCCTTGGGCTTCCAGCGGCTCTCAGACTCCGGGGGTATGCAGCGTCAACTTCTACCTGGAGCTACACCAGGAAAATTTGGACTTTGGACTTGACAACCTTTATAACTATGCAATCTCATTTCTTAATCTCTCTCTCCCTAGACACAGACACACCATTGATCATATTTCCCTTGAGAATGATGAGTAAGAGCTAACACATCACTACCGATGATTTTCTCTCCTTTATTGTCCCCAATAGCACAGAGCAGGTGCTCAGTGCGTGAACTAAGGGACACAGTGTTTTACAGATGACTCACTGGAATAAACCCCACCCCCCATAGAGAAAGTTCTAGAAGAGTGTCTTTTCCAACACTCTCATCCTGGATCAGAGAAACACTCCTTTGGATTTTCTTTACATGGATGTCGATATTTTTTTGTCAAAACAGCTTTTATTTCTAACACGAATGTTTTGACTTTTTCTTGGAATTAAATGTAGCCCTTTCCAATCTCTATCTTCCTCTGTATCTTAACCCTTTTTCATTCTTTAGCTCCAAAGGGTACTTGAAGCGCCTCCTGAAATCCATGAACTAGGAAATTATGAAATGAATGGGCAGTTGAGTAAATTAGTAGAATGCCAGAAAGTCCCTGTGACATTATCTTTGGGTCCCCAACCCACTTTTCCCCACAGATACAGACAATTAGCTTTCAAAATCCTGGCTCACAGAAAGTCCCTGTCCAACTGCTGGGAATAAAGAGTGCTGTGTATTAAGAAGCTTTGTGGGCATTCACCAGCATCTGCTCCTATCAGGACAGTCGTCTCCTACTTGGCTCCTGCATGCTGAGGGTGTCCCATGGTATCCTTGGAACATCTATCTGCCAGGTAGTTTAACATATATGCACTTAACATATCACCGCTTTGAACATCTTAAAACCCACCAAAAAACTAAGAACCCCACTGAATAAGAAAGAAATCCTTTATTCTTACCTGGGTAATATTTGCAGTGAAGTAAGTCTTTTTATGTTTTCCTGAAACAATATTTTCTCTACTGTGTTCAGTGTCAAAGAAGCCACCTAATTTTACCTATGTAGAGTTTTGATGCCTGAGGAATAGAAAATTATATCAAGTGGGTGGATTTTTATGGCCATTCTCATTTAAGATGAACATGTTGCTCTTTAAACATTTATAGATTTGTTTCATTCCTGGAGTTAATATAATGCACAGTAATGCATCCAAAGTAGAGAGCAGCACCGTGGGGTGAGAAGTTTCCTGAAACTTGACAGATGGGTTGAAAAGGCTTGTGTGAGAACTATGTGTCCCTGATATATTTCTGTGGCGATTTCATCATGGACATTAATGTGGTCATCCCTGGGGTAGAGAGTGAAGACAGAATTACTCACATCCATCTGTGTGTAACAGTAGCAAATACCTCTGTGGGGCATATGGTGAAAACAGTGCCATTGTCTGAAGGGAGACCCAGAGGCTGAGTGATTGGGATGGCGCGGGTGAGGACACTCCTTCCTTTTCCAGGAACAGACGACTTACAGTCTACATTCACTTTGTGCTGGAGTCCAGTAGGGGTGAGCTGGCCATTTTGTGAGGTGTCAGAGGAAACTGTTACCACAGAATCTGAGTGTTTCCTACCATGTTATAACCCGTCCCAAATAATCTGAACACAGAGACCTGTTTGTGGATTGCTTCTCAGGCTATTTTTATTTTGGCATTTTAGTATTTCTTTTCATGAAGGACTTCAGTTATAAAAAAGTACCTTAATATACTGAGGAAAATCACTTTCCAACAAAACTCTCAAGTTTACTTCAAACATATCATTAATATACTTGGTTAATGAAAATATGCCTATAAGAAACTAGAAATGTTCTAACCTACTGGTTACATGTTTACCTTTCTTGTTAATACACTGATAGCTATTTAAAAATTTTTATTATTGGAAATCAATGGAAAGACTTGCAGAATTTTATGCTGTAAAAATAACTAGCATATTTATATTCAATTTAGCTTGGAATTTCTTTGTTAAAGTGTAAGGAAGAGATTTCCTGAATTGAATCTTTATTATAATTTTGTCTTCAATCTTAACCTTTAGTTGATCCCTCACAAGTTAGAGCTCAAGAAATGGCGAAATAAGAACCTGCTCACATACCTTCTCTTCTCCTCTGGAGAGTCTCTGCATCCTTGGACTGGCCTCTGGGGTAGTCACATGCTGGTACTAGTCATTACTGTCAACTAAAGTTTTTCAGAGATTTATCAAGTTGTGTGAGTTATATCACTTCTTGTACTGCTACTGAATACACCATATATTCAAGGAACTCAGAGCCTTAGTTTAAAATTACGACTAATTCTTTGGAGACAGGACATATGCACCATGTGCTTGTTCCCAGGTAGGTATGTGTGATCCTTCTGAAAGAAACAAGATGAGACACACATATAAAAATGAGTTTGTGATACTTAGAGAATGAAGTTTTGCTGAGAAGAGAATAGCTATATAGTCTTTTTGAGGTTCAATTATATCTTGAAAGGCAGGTTAAAGGCGAATGCAAAGGATCATTTTGAAATGGGAAGAACTGAGAAAATTGGGGGCTGGGAAATTGGCTCAGTAGTTAAAGCTACTTGATTGCAAAGCCTGCTACCCTGGGTTCAATTCCCAAGTTTGTTTGCGGTGGCTTGAGGCTCTGATATTTGAGCATGAGCTCATGCTTTCACACACACACACACACACACACACACACACACACACACACACACACACGATAATATATATGTCTTTATTTAAACGAGTAGAGTGGAAACGTAATGTTCCCAGAGTTGTGTGGCAATGGATTTAGGAAAACTCTAAGTGCATCCACTATTCCAATGAGAATAGAAGATTCCTGAAACATGAAAGAATACTTAGAGGAAGTGTATAGAAATGAAGAGTGGATATAAAAGTTCCTATTTTCTCAGAAATGATGAGGGCGCCCTGTAGAAAACAAGGAGACAAGAAGGTAGGAAGCAAATGAGTGAAATAAAGGAATTTGTTTTTTCAAATGCATGAGAAAATTCAACATGAAGTGTTAATGCCATAGGTTTGGGAAAATTACATGGATATGATGGCAGAAAAGGTAATAATATGTATATATACAAACAATGTTTGAAATCTCACCATAAGATGGGTGGTGGCTGAGAAACTTACTGCTTCCAGTTGGTAAAGATGAACTGGAATTTACTAATGTTGAGAACTGGCATTAGGAAAGAATTTTGGAATTATTTCTGAGGACTTGGGGCACCCAGAGGCTGGCCCTTTTGGGGGGCAAGAGAGGGAAGAGTCAAAATGGAGTGCTGATGAGAGGCAAGAAACAGAAAGTAGCTGTAATCAAATGGGAGAAGTCTGTGTGGAGTTTGAAGGTTTAGTTCTTGTGTGTGCAAAAGTCCTGGGAGTGGCCCTTCTCAAGTGTTCAAGGAAATGTTAGATTTGAGAAGGTCCAAAAAAAACTGTGGCTTTAGTTTCATCATTTATTTATTTGTTTATTTATTGAATTTATTTATTGGTCAAATGGGTTGAAGAAATTTGATTACCATGCTTTGTTTCAGAATCATGGGTAAAGGGAAGTGTCCTGGATTCATTTTATACTTCAGAGTAAAAATGTTATAATTTCAAATCTAAATCCCCACGTGTTCAAGTTAAACTTCTTTCTCTGGTTGTTTTTCTGGCAACCGCAGTCTCTCAGCTGCAGTCTCTGCAGCCTGTGAACAGCAGGACGGCTCACCGTACACATTTGCTCATTTAAAATCCTGGTTTGAACATCCCGAAATATATAACTCCCAGTAATGCAGAAAACACAGGCTGGGGTTGATTAGCATTAAGAAAGAAAGCATAGGTAATCCCTGCACTTGGGAGGCAGAGGTAGGAGGATTGCCATGAGTTTGAGGCCACCCTGAGACTACATAGTGAATTCTAGGTCAGCCTGGGGCTAGAGTGAGACCCTACCTCAAAAGACCAAAAAAAAAAAAAAAAAAAAAAAAGAATCCAGCACTTCATGATTTCTTGTGAATTTTCCCAGGTTTCATTTTCTTACAAAGCTAGTTCTCTCAACCTTTGGATTTCAACTCTTAACATTTTACCCCTTCTCCCATTTTATTTTTATCTGCATTGGTTTTACTTACATTGGTTTGATATAAATAGCCCACTAAAATTTGGGTTAGGTGGGATTTGGTTTATCATAAACATTTTTCTAGGTTATTAATTTTCCCCCTGTTTCCTTTAGCAATTTATAAAGAGCAGCATAAGAATTCTTTAGTACAACTGGGCATGGTGGCTCACACCTTGGATCCAGCCCTGAAGTAGGAAGGTACCTATGTGTTTGATGCCAATATGGGCTGCAGAATGACTTTCAGGTCTGCTAGAGTGAGACCCCACCACAAAAACAAACAAACAAAAAAAAACAGAAGAGAATCTTTTGTGCTTTTGTGCTGTGTTTGAAGATGGTTTCAGTGCATTCTGTGGTGGTTTATATGTCAGAAATGAGATTTTCAACATGGCAATGTTGAGAAGTTGGAGAGGCATTAAGAAGAGCCCTACTGAAAGTAGTTGGATCATGGGGCACCATTCTCAGACAGAATGAATCCTGTGCTTGAAAGATCCAAATTTGTTACTATGAGAAAGAGTAGTTATAAGACTGGCCCCTGCATACCATTGACTTCCTGTCTGCCAGGGCTGGAAAGATGGCTAAGCTGTTAAAGACACTTGCTTTACTTCCTGGCTGCTATGTGATAGTGCCCTCACTCTCAGCACATTTATTGCTTTTCTCATTGTTGTGACCAAACACTTGACCAGAATCAGCTTCAGGGAGGAAGGTTTTATTTTGGCTTACAGTGTGAGGGTACACGGTCCATCGTGACAGGGAAGACATGAGAACAGGAACAGATGGCAGTGAGTTACATCATCCGGTCTGCAGCCAGGAGGCAGGTGGGGATGAATGCTTTATTCATCATTAATGTTTACTCTCAGTTCATTTGTATTAATCTTGGACCCAGACATTTCTTAAGTCTCAGTCTCAAGAGAAATAAATTAAGGGCTGGGGAGATGGCTGAGTGGTTAAGAGTGCCTGTGTTTAATTTCTGAGGTCTCAGGTTTGCTAGCCCAATACTCACACAAAGCAAGATGCACAGTGTGGTGCATGTGTCCGGAGGTCATTTTCAGTGGCAAGAGCTTCTGTAATATTTTTCTCTCTCTCATAAATAAAAATGTTTACATAAGAAATAAGAGTTAAACAAGCATCTGTTTATTTATTTATTTATTTATTTATTTATTTATTTATTTATTTATTTATTTATCTATCTATTTAGATAGGGCCTTGCTTTAGTCCAGGGTGACCTAAACTTCACTATGTTCTCTCAGTGTGGCCTTGAACTCCTACCTCTGCCTTCCAAGTGCTGAGATTAAAGGCGTGTGCCATCATTCCCAGATCACATCTGGTTTTTAATGTGTCTATCCTTGGCATTTTGTTTGACATCAGAGAAAATAAAGTAATGTACTTAGCTTTGGAGCTGAAAATAGCCTTTGAGATTACCTACATAGTCAACATTTTTTTCTGTGACCAAGGTATTCTTGGCATCGAAACACTATAGTAAATACTTTTATGGTGCTAGTAACGTTTATTACCAGATAAGTATATTAAGAAGCTCTCTGATCATTCAATAATTACACCATGATTACCTAATTACACTCATGTGTGGAAGGAAGCATCAGTAAGAAAGGTGGTAATACCATACTTAGGAGCATCTCCCTAGATGAGGCTTGCATAGCTAGTGCTGGAATGGTGACAGGCATCCGTGGAAGGGGGAAGTCACTAGGCACAAAGCTCTGTACACAAGTGGCATCATTTTGTCCCTCCATCACAGGAGAAGAGTCAGAATTTATAGTCAAGACACAATGGGCAAAAGGAAAGACAATAGGAGTGAGAATATTTAAATTTGAGACCAAACTTTTCAGCTGAATTAAGGAATGTGATAGCAGGTTCTTATAAGATTTCAGACTTTATTAGAATGTGCATTGATGAAATGTCCTCAGGTGAACCCACATAGTTTGTATGTTTGGATGACAGCACTGGATCTGATTTGGTGGGTTGGAGTCTGGACCAGCATCAGTTGAAATTTTTAATTTTTCACCAGGTTATGAGGGAACTGTCAGCATCCCAGAGGAGATTCTCTTTGCCCGTTTTCTTGCCCTGTTTTATATATCTGATGGTTATCTAAACTGCCTGATGAAATTAAACCCTATATATTCCTAGAAACACTACACTTAAAATCTGAGCATTTACAGTTTCCTAAGAGGATATATAATTGGTCACTTTGTAGAAGTCTTGCTTTTTGTGCTTGTATGAAATTTATTTTCTGAAATGTAATTTAAGCAAAGAGACAGTAACTGCTACACTAAGTCGGCAATCACATGGTAGATGATACTGCCTTAAAATGTCCTTCCTCCATATTTATTCACTTTGGAATAATTAATACCTATCTTCCTGATATCTCTCTGCTGAGGTTGCTTTCATTCATGGGAAGATACTTCTTTGAGAAGACTTTAAAGCTTAAATAACTTTAATTCCTTCTGAAATGGCTTTCTTTTCTGCCTTACAATTCAGACCCTGTAAAAGAAGAGGAACCACACCCAGTGAGGTCCCCCACCACCAACACATCAATTATTTCCCTTGCCTGGATCTTCCTTTTGTAGCTCAGTTCCGACGTTCTGCTGCGGGGAGGTTCACAAGATAAATTGCCTCCCCTCGGCTGTGTCGTTTTCTTCAATTACACAAACAGCAGCCGGAAAATCTGGAGGAGGTGAGGAATACAGGAGATGTTAGCGATTAGCCCTGGCATCATTAGTCTCTGGAGGTTTTGGAAGCACAGGGTCCCTCTTGGCATTGTCAGAAGAGCAGAGTGATGCAGAAGTAGTCAGCAGTCAGGCATCATCCAGCTGTCCAGGAGAATGTCTCCCCAGTGCACAGGACTGTTGGCCCCCAGAATCCCAGGATAGGCACAAATCAACAGACGCCGCATGGTCACGATGGGTTTAAATAGATCTAATCATTTTGGGAAGCAGATAACTGTGAACAATCTTGTTATCCTGGGAAGAAAGCCTATCTTTCTCTAATAAAACAGACTGCAGTTACTCTAGTCCTCATTTCCTAAAGCACTCTCCTTTGCATGATTAATTTTTTTTGAAAGTGCAAGTTTGGGAACGTCTTTAGAGACATTGATCTTATCAACTCTATTCATCTTCTGATGGAATAAATTTCATTATCAAAATAGTTCTCTTGAAACACTATTTTGTTTGTGGTCCTCCAAGGATAACGTGTTCTATCTCTGTGTGGGTTCCACTCCAAGAGTAAAGCAGATAACGACATGATTGTCAAAAAAGAAAAAAGAAAAGAAAAAGAAAAAAATATATTCTATCGCTTGAGGACTGGTAACTTACCTGCAATGGTACCTGTAACTCGCTTTTGCTGTTACTTTCATACGGAGTACTTTCAACGCTTCCCCTAGGAAATTTTCAGAAGTGCAGGATGTGCTGTTAGAGAAAAATGACTCTTAATGACAAGATGTAGGCAAAACTCAGAACAATGTGCATTCCAGGGATTTTTGCTTTTCCTTCAGGAAATCTCATCAAACTAAGGCAGGAACCTCTGAGGCCTACCTTGATGCAGCACCCACAATGGGAGGGTTGCAAAGGGGAGTGGATGTGAAGGCCTGGTCCTCATCACCAAAAATACTTGTCTGTTCTGTCATCCTGAGCAGGATTCCTCCTATTCTATTTTCTTGTACAGTCCTTTTTCATATGTATTCTCCATTTGTAAAATGATAGTATAACTTCCTGCACAGGACCACGGTAATGATCAGGTTAATTCAGTCCAAGCTAATGTCCTAGTCCAAAATATGTGACTAATATGAGCAATGCTAACATTTATTAATTATGCTAATAATTAATTAACTATTAATTATGCTCTTAATCACACAAAATTAATTATATTAAGAACAGTGTAAACATAGCATCTCATTCAATCAAAATAGATGATGTTCATTGCTCCTTTCTTGGTCATTTCTAAGTGAGAATCTCCTAATAGAGGTTCGTCACTGCAAATATTTCCTGTTTAGGGTTTGATTTTTCTCTTAGATAGGTATGGTTTCTGATACAAAGAACATTAAACTCTGGGAGCTGGTATTTTGGTGTTGTTCATGGGAACATATCAATGGGAATAAATATGGATTATTGAACCAAATGTGGAATACAGATGTTGGTTACCCCAAATTCCACATTCCAACATGGAAATGGTTTTGTGAAAGTTTTATAGTAGCAAAACAAAGCAACTCCCAAGTCAAAATATATATTTAAACTCGGTGAAAGCAACAGGTCACAGGTTACAACAAAGTGAGGAAGCACCTGTCATAGGACTTAGCTGTTCTCTGTTGACAGTCTTAGCTTTAGAATTGGAGGTTCACTATGGTGTCTGCATTCCAAAAGGATTTACTTAATTGTCACAAGGGTGTAAGGTCAGTCACAGAGGTAGCCACTGTGTGACTATATAAGGGGCTAAGAGAGCCTAAAATAATTTGGCTCTGGTAGGCAAAAATTTTGTTACTTGTCAAATTGCATTAGAGAAGGTTCATACCATTGAGATGTACTATTTTCCATTTCTGAAAGCAGCATAAGGAAGGCCTTTGCTTCCACAGGTGATGCTTTAAGCAGAGTATGTGACTGTGTGGACAGTGGCCCACACTCATAGGCTCAAAGGGAGAATAAAGGACCCCTTGCCCTTAAAGAGCCACAAGTTAGGGCAACACTGATGGAAGAGATTGTGGGAAGAACCTAGGAGTAGAATCAAAGGTGTAAGGGTAAAATGTTGCTTTAAAATATGCATCTTTGATTCAGGATGACCAATTCGCTCTGGACAAAATGAAACAGTATAATATCCATCTAAAACTTCAAACTTAGGAAAAAATATCTTTTGGGGATCTGTTCACAAGGAAGAGCTTAGAGACTGTAGGTGTCACATCATGCTTTGGCTATTTTTGTTCAATGACCCACAACTCCCTTGTTGGGATGACTTCGGACCAGTGATTCTCCAAGTGTATCTGTCTCTGTACACAGAATAACAGCAATAATGAGAAACATCAGTGAACACAACTAGCCCTCAAGCCCTCCACTTCCTTTGAATGTGAAAGTCTATAGTAGAACTCAGATTCCATGATCTAGGGAATTCTGATGTGCAATAAAGGTCTGACATGCCTGTTTTAAAGGCAAAAAAATAAACCTTAAATATTGATTAGTCTTGTGACTCCTGGGTTATCCATGGTTCAGAATTGCTCTCAATGGAGACATATCTCTTCAAACATAAAAATTTGTATTATAAGTGCTCATATTCTCAGTGTATATTTCATACTCTTCCACTTGCTTGTACACGAATCAATCATCTCACACCTTCTTAGAGAACTGTCAATTGATCTGATTAAAAGACCACTGTGGGTCATTTATTTTTACATGATTGCATGAGTGCGTGCATCTCTACATGTGAAAATGTTCCCTCAAACACACAAGATCAAGACTTCCGAAGCATTTGAAATGAAATCGCTTGTACACACCTTCCAAGACTACTGGTGGCCATGTTGGCAACACAATACCTTTGAGTTTCCTCTCCCGAGATCCTCCTCACCTAGCTTTCCTGGCTGATGCAGGAGGCTCATGGGAGTAAAGCATGACTTACTCTCTTGCAGGTTTTCTGTTTCAATTTTGCTTCCTTCACTTTTGCATTGATTCAGAAATAATGAGAAAAAATCTTTTCCGTGGATTGTTTTAATCATAGCTAAAGGAAAAAGAGAACCCTCATTAAAATAATGAGGTGATCTCAGCGTGATTAGTTGGGTCTCACAGTCCCTGAAGTCCACAGGTAATGAAAAGACCCAACACCCTAAACTCTGGTGGTGAGATAAAGTCAGCCCCTTCCCAACTGCTGTGCTGCGCAAGAGGAAACAACCTTTTGGCATGACCAAGCTTACATGAATAATTTGTTTCTTCTCTTGCTGCAGCTGGATCAATGTGGTCACCAGGAGTAGACAGATTTCATCGGAGCCTGGTGACAGAAATTCATTTGGCAGAGAAAAATCATTGAGGGGTTTGAAATGCTTGCTGTCAAAGAACTGAATTTAAACATGAAAACGGGGAAAATCTTTTACTTAGGCAAGTATGATGAAGGGAAGGAAAATGAAGGCTCATCAGACACTTCAAGTTTTTCTGTCTAAAAATATATTTTCTGAGTATTTGAGGATTGTAGAGGGCTAATCAATGTGTCACCTGGTCAGCTCATTCAGTTCCTTGTTTCTCAAGAGTTGGATTGAAGGGCATTAACACTTACTACTGGAATAATTTGCTTTTTCATTAGGAAATAAATGTGTTAGTAATTTAGACATGATTTCTGTCTATCCAGATGTATGGGATTGATTCTGAACCCATGATGTCTACTAGGGGAAATGACGGCTTGCATTATGACTGCTCGTTTGAATTCAAACTACATATCTGAAATTAGATGAGTCCTTGTGATTAGCTTTTGTGAAAACTGCACTACAATCTAAGGTAAAACAGCAAATGTTTGGGGTTGACATAATAGAGGAAAGATGCCTAATTGCTCCACAAATGGAAAGGACAAGAGTCACTGGCCATGGATGAAGACATTCTGAAGACGTGACTTCTTCCAGAGTGCAGTACAAGATAGAGGAGTCATTAGATGGGACCTAGACATATGGATTTACAATGAATGCAGTTTATGGTTCAATGTGTGTGAATGAGTTGCAATACCAATACTTGGATGTGTCGAGTAATAGGATTCCTAAAAGAGTGGGTGGTTACAGGCCTCAGAAGCCATAATAGCAATCCCCTCCATAAAGGCTAATCTCTCTCCAATGATGTTCTGTAGATAATGCTGTGGATGGGAATCAGTCATTTAATTATGAGGCTAGAGGAAAAAGGGCCATAAACCACAGCTCATGTTACTTAAGTAGAAATAAAAACCAACTGTCTTAAATCTTTCTCATTATGCTGAAGGCAGAGGGTTGCTAGGAAACAATGAAGCCTTTGCATTCCAAGAATTTTGTTTTTAAAAAGTGAATTCATTCTTTGCATTTTGAAATTAGATTTTTTTTATGCTTCTCAGTATTTCACAGGGACTCCTTAAGGTTTATGATACAGGCTATAGGGGATCATTGCCCTTTAGTAAAAACCGATTCATTAAATACTGTCTATGTGCAAGGGATCATGGGCTCATAATATCTGTTTTCCTGGCACTTTAATTAAACCACTTCTGCACAGCCAATGGGGTTAGTGATTGTTGTCTAAACATCAAACTCTTAGGTGCACAGGTGCAAAGGTTTTGCTTTACACTCTTTCCCACACATGTGAAATTTCTAGCATTAGTACAACAGGGCTCAATATATGTTGTATCAGAACAGCCGTGGAGTTTTGCAACAGCACTAGTAATTACTTAGGGTCAAGTAAGTCAGACTTGCTTGTTCTCACCCGCACATTCATGTATACTTGTGACATTTCCAACTGATTTTAATGTACATTCATGACTAGTAGCCAGTGTTTTCTTATTTTGATTGGGGAAGAGCAGGTATCTCATTATTTTTTCTCCTAAGTAAAAATAGCAACATTTTTGCCATTTGTTTTAAAAATTTAACATTCCATTCAGTATGATTCCTACTTGTAATTAAGCATAAATGCATTGATTAACCTGTAACTGAAATGATTAAAGTCTTGGAATCACCTAAGATCTAAGCTGTAGATTATGGTTGATGCTATAATTATGCATCTTAGATCAGATCAGGGAATTGAAGGGAAATCTACATTGTATATTCATATGAAAAGTATAATTTTATAAATGCCCATGAAAGATATCAATAATGAAGATATCAATAATGCCCAAATAAAACCCAATACTATTTTATTTTCATTCTGATAAACTTTAATTTTATACGCATTTTAATTATTTTAACATTTACCATTTTGCTTGGTTCTTTATTGTTAACATAGCTCTTAGATTTATGCTTCATTTAGAGATTCTCTGCTGGCAAAATGTTGTTAAGATTTTCCTATTAATGTTTTTATACTATAGAAAAAATTTAACTCTTTTAAGATGCCATAAAGACCGTCACTAACATCCACTGAGCCATCATCAATTTAAGAAGTAAAACATCACCAATACAATTTGGGTTCTGTATAACCTCCCTCTCTTCACTGAGCTATAAGATTCAGCAGAGAATGACATAGGCCACCAGCGGACAGACAGCTGATAAATTTTCAGCCATCCCAAACATCGAATGAAATACATTTATAACTTAAAAAGTACTTTTGAAATTCAAGCTTCACTGACCCTTTTCAAAATTATTTAATTAATTTATTTATTTGAGAGAGACAGAGAGAGGGAGAGAGAGGCAGACACAGAGAATGGGCACACCAGGGCCTCCAGCCACTGCAAACTCCAGACACACGCACCACCTTGTGCATCTAGCTTTACGTGGGTCCTTCTGCTTTGCAGGCACACGCCTAAAACGCTAAGCCATCTCTCTAGCCCTGACCTTCCTATTTTTATCTGACAGTCTTATTTTCTGTTGCATTTTGTCATACTTCCACTAACTAGTAATAACTTAAATGTTAAATGATGACATATATCATAGATATCTTTATGGATCTTTCACATATGAGGGAACTGAGATTTGGAGATGTTACATGCTTATCTCAACTCACAGTGTGTAATATGATTGAAACATGGTTGAAATCTAAGTGTTTCTACTTGAAACCTCATGAGTACATACAACTGTAATATTGTTTGTAGTTAGTGGACTGAAATTATTTTGGTATTTCCTATTTAAAAATATTGTAACAAAATGTATCTTTTAAAAAATTCATCAAGCTACTTAGAAAGCATGTGTTATCATTCTGTATGTTGAAGACAGGAAGCATGTCATGTGCTTTGTACCTGAAAATATTCAGTCTTCAGTGACTGCTCATTAAGCTAATGTGCCTGGAGAAAGACACCCTCTCTCTTCCCTGTATGGCTCCAAGCCTGATCCGTCCATGGAATTCCCTCCTGATTTCCAGTCCTCTGTGGGACAAAAAGAACTGATAGCAACAGTCATACAATTTTTTATTCCTAATATTTGCAAGCACTTATGTGGCAAACCAGGAATATTAATATACAAGTTCCTAAGATTCACCCATGCTAACAGACATGGATGTTTTTTAGATTATAAGTACTTTTTGTTACACATTTACTGTACATAGAAAATAGAAACTATACATGATTAGGTGAATTACTTCAAATTTTATTAAATCACTAAAATGGGAACACACTAGATTTGCAGGAAGAATGAAAAGCTTAATTTTTCTAATTAATTCATAGACATTTTATGGTCTATTATACATTGAAGCTTTAGGGTCTTAATTTTCCATATCCTATTGCTGAATTGTGCTTTTTAAAATTACTTATTTATTTTCACATGTGTGTGCGTGTGACACATGCATGTGCATGATCTCACTAGAGCCTCTTGCTGCTAATGAACACCAGAGCCTTTTGCCACTTTTTGCATGTGGTTTATGTGGGTGGCTTGGGAATTGAACCCAGGCCAGCAGGTTGTGCCAGGAAGTACCTTTATCCGCCAAGCAATCGTCTTTACCCCCAAATATGTTATTTTTTATGGCAAAAATGATTTTTCCAATGGGATTAACCTGAGGATCTTGAGAGAAAAGAGCATCCTGGATCAACCAGGGCTCCCCATTAATCTCATCAGTTCTTAGAAAGGAAGAATGGGTCAAGCTGTGGTCTGAAGGAAAAACACTATGAAAAAACATCTCCAGGGAGATAAAATATTTCCAAGTGTGAACTAAAGTGGGAACTTGAGACAAGCAATATGAGAAAACTCAAGAAGCTGGGGAAAGTAAGGAAATACATCCAGGACTGTAACCTTCCAGCAGCCATTCAGTTTTAACTCAATGAAACCTACGTCCATCACCTTCAGAAATCTGAGGTATTGTTTCTTGTTATTTTAAGCCACACAGTTGTAATTTAATACAGTAGCAACAGAAAAAATGATGTAGTTCCCTTTTTGCCATGCCGCTAGGTGTTTGGGTAATGGGTAAACACAATAGTTTAACTAATACTTCTATACAATATTATAATGACAGGTATAGTTAGCAGGGACAATAGAAGGCATTGTTAGGGGACTAGTACCTCATACTTTCATGTGCAAAAGAGCAAGCTTGAATTTTTATGTTGGGCTTCTCATCGATCATACTCACCCAGAGGGCTTCCCATGCGGAGGTTCTGAACAACAGGGATACAAAATAGTGCCAATGCTGTAGAAATGCTTTACCTCTCAAATGTCCATCCATCACCACTGAATACTTCTAAAAGAACTTAGAAACAATTGATGGAATGTCATGATATGTATGAATCTCATCTGTTCTATAGTAGAGATTTAACACATGGGGTTTGATATATATGGGAAAGAGAGAGAGAGAGAGAGAGAGAGAGAGAGAGAGAGAGAGAGAGAGAGAGAGA
>PVHP010025850.1:0-25158 GCA_004024765.1 Zapus hudsonius | reverse complement strand
AGAGAGAGAGAGAGAGAGAGAGAGAGAGAGAGAGAGAGAGAGAGAGAGAGAGAGAGAGACTATGAGAATGAATATAGGAAATTTGTACCAGAAGAGTGTTGACATGGGAATTCGAGGTCTTTGAGAGTGACAGAGTCTTTCTTGGCTCCTGATTGAGCTGTAACCCAGGAGTCCTGCCAGGAGTCACAGTCACACGAAACATCCACAGGGTCAGTGGCCTCCAGGTTCTTGTCTTATGAATTCAATGAATAAAATCCACAGACCATAGAAGGTGAGATTTAGAAAGATTTTATTATAGAGTTTACGAAAAGCAAAGGCAGTGCCCTTGTGTGACAGGAGGGGGTCCTGGAAAGAAGAAAGCCTGAAGTGAAGACCAGCAGCTCCCCAGGAAGCCTTCAGGCCTCAGTATCCAGCCAGGAGGACTGAGTGCCACTGGTTCCGTGACTCTTGGGCTTGCAGACTGCTATTGTGGGACTGCCTTGAGCTGATTCAATAAATCTCCCCCCCCCTTTTTTTTTAACTACCATTCATTCTGTTGGTTTTATTCCTTTAGAGAACCCTGACAAATACAGTGTCCAACCTCTGGGTCTCCATGATCTCTTTCTTTCTTTCTTTTTTAAAAAATATTTTTATTTATTCATTTTTCAAGCAGAGAGATGAGAGAGAGAGAGAGAGAGAGAGAGAGAGAGAGAGAGAGAGAGAGAGAGAGAGAGAGAGAGAGAACCAGGGCCACCACCTTGTGGGTCTGGCATATGTGGGTCCTGGGGAATTGAACCAGGGGCCTTAGGCACTGGAAGCAAGTGCCTTAACCGCTGAGCCATCTCTCCAGCCCTCTTTCTCTTTTTTTAAAATACATTTATTTGGGGCTGGGGAGATCACTCAGTGGTTGAAGCACTTGCTTGTAAAGTCTAAGGACCTGGGTTTGATTCCTTAGTACCCACATAAAGCAGGGTGCATAAAGTGGCACATGAATCTGGAGTCTGTTTGCAATGGCTGAAGGCCCTGGTATACCCATTCTGTCACTCTTCTCTCTCTTTCTGTACTTGCAAATAAATCAATAATACACATTTGTAAGGAGAGAGAGAATACGGGCATGCTAGAGACTTGCCTCTTGAGTATCTGGCATTACATGGGCACTGGAGAATTGAACCAAGGCCATCAACCTTTTGTGAGCAAGTGACTTTAACCACTGAGCAATCTCTCCAGTCCTCTCATGACCTCTCTGATCAAGAGAACAGGTGACTTGGGCTGGAGAGATGGCTAATTGGTTAAAGGCACTTGCTTGCAAAGTCTGCCATCCTATTTAATTCCCCAGTACCCACATAAAACCAGACCCACAAAGTGGCACATGCATCTGATCTGGAATTTATTTGCAGCAGCAAGAGGCCCTCACATGCCATTATCCTTTCTCTCATATAATAAATGAATAAATAATTTTTTTCCTTTTTTTTCAGGTAGGGTCTGGCTCTAGCTGACCTGAAATTCACAATGTAGTCTCTCTCAGGCTGGCCTTGAACTCATGGCAATCCTCCCACCTCTGCCTCCCAAGTGCTGGGATTAAAGGCATGTGCCACCATACTAGGCATAAGATTTTTTTTTTTTCGAGGTAGGGTCTCGCTCTAGTCCAGGCTGACCTGGAATTCACTCTGTAGTCTCAGGGTGGCCTTGAACTCACGGCGATCCTCCTACCTCTGCCTCCTGAGTGCTGGGATTAAAGGAGTGCGCCACCATGCCCAGCAACAGATTTTTTTTGAATGAGATAACAGGTGATTTATCAGAGCTGCAGGAACCTTTAGAGGCGTTCTATTATCTCCTGGGGCTTGCGTGAGCAGGGTGCAGGGAACAAAATATTGGCTGCTCTTTTAGCCTCAATATTCACATTGGCTTTGGATTCTATGTATGTTTATTGGACATCCAGAAGAACAGTTACACCAGTCTTGAAGAAAAGTATGGATATAGAGCATATCTGATCACCTGTTGCTTTTAACAAAACAGACCTAGTTAAAGGGTGGTATAAAAGTTTAAAGAGGGGCTGGAGAGATGGCTCAGCAGTTAAGCACTTGCTTGCAAAGCCTAATGACCCAAGTTCCATTCCCCACATAAAGCCAGCTGCACCATGGCAAATGCTTCTGGAGTATGTTTGTAGTGACTAGAGTCCCTTCTCTTCTCTCTCTTCTCTTTCTGCCTCTCCCTATTTCTCTCTCTGCTGGCAAACAAACAAACAAACAAATAAATTCAAGCAGGGTGTGGTGGCCCATGCCTTTAATCCCAGCACTCGGGAGGCAGAGGTACGAGGATCGCCATGAGTTCAAGGCCACCCTGAGACTACATAGTGAATTCCAGGTCACCCTGGACGAGAGCGAGACCCTACCTCGAAAAACAAAACAAAACAAAACAAAAAAGAAAATATTTTCTATGGATTTAGCCTCAGATAAGATCAACTTCCCTTTCTGTTTGGAGCCACTCTACGACTCATGAAGCAAGTCCCCATTCTCTCTTTTGGGGAACATTGTGGACACATTCTTCCAGATACCTTCTCAAACTGGAGGTGCTTCCCTCAGCTCTGAGGGAGGGGACTCCTAGCAGTAGCCTTGGTGGCCTGGTCAGCCAACTTGTTCCCTTCTGAAGTTTTAAAAATTAAGTGAAATTAATTTATTAGAGAGAGAGACAGACAGACAGACAGAGTGAATATAGGCATGCCAGGGCCTCATGCCACTGCAAACAAAATCCAGATACACGCGTCACTTTGTGCATCTAGATTTTCATGGGCACTAAGGAATCAAACTCGGGTTGTTAGGTTTTGCAGGCAAGCGCCTTAACCACTGAACCATCTCTCCAGACCCTTTACAGATTATTTCTTTGGGTTTCCTCCTTCTAAGAGGAAGGGGGCTAAATTTATTGAAGATCAAGTTCTTATCTGAATAGCAGGTCTCTCTAGGAAGGCTGCTTGATGTCTTTAGATCAATATCAGTGAACTAAATCTTAACCTTGATATCATGAGATATGGTGTCACAAATAAACTTCTCAATTTATTAAAAATACTTGAATCTGCTGGGGGTGGCACATGCCTTTAATCCCAGCACTCAGGAGGCAGAGGTAGGAGGATCACTGAGAGTTTGAGGCCACCCTGAGACTACATAGTGAATTCCAGGTTAGCCTGGGCTAGATACCCTGCCTTGTAAAACAAGCAAGCAAGCAAACAAACAAACAAACAAAAGAGGTGAATCTGAGTTACATTCATTATATTAATGTCATTTAGATTTTATTAATTTATTTAGTTTTTTTTTTCAAGGTAGGATCTCACTCTAGGCCAGGTTGACCTGGAACTCACTCTATATAGAGAGAAAATAGGCACACCAGGGCCTCCAGCCACTGCAAACGAACTCCAGATGCATGTGCCACCTTGTATATTTGGCTTTAGGTGGGTACTGGGGAATCGAACTCAGGTCCTTCTGCTTTGCAGAGGCAAACACCTTAACTGCTAAGCTATCTCTTCAGCACCTCCAATTTTTATTTGTTTATTTTAGAGAGAGAGTCAGACAGAGAGAGAATGAATATGGGTGCACCAAGTCCTCCTGTCAATGCAAACAAACTCCAGACACATGTGCCTCTAGTGCATCAGACTTTACAGAGGCATTGAGAATTCAAACCCTGGCTGTCAGGCTTTCCAAGCAAGTGCCATTGACTGCTGGGCCATCTCTCCAGCCCCCTCTCTGGTCTTTTCTATGAAGGGGATCTTCTGGTTCTTACCCTTTGCCTTCCACGTGTGCACATGCCTTCTCCAGAGCCCTTTAACCCCGGAGAGTTCTCTGTGATGGAGTCTCTCTCCAGCTCCCCCCTTTTTTTTTTTTGGCAGTAAGGAAGGAGTCTTTATTACCCAGGATTTGGGAGCCAAGGTGCAGCCCCAGCTCCCTTTTCTCTTTCCAGCTGAGCAAGGAGAATTCTCTTCTGGGTTGAGCCTTTCACCCAGCCTCCTTCCTTGATCTATTTTTACAAATTTATCTATTTATTTGAGAGAGAGAGAGACAGAGAGACAGAGAGAGACAGAAAGAAACAGAGAGACAGAGAGAAAGAGGCAGACAGAGAGAATGGACACTCTAGGGCCTCCTGCCACTGAAAACAAATTCCAGGCTTTGCAAGCAAGTGCCTTTAATAGCCGAGCTATCTCTCCAGCCTATCCTCCCTGGATCTTAATTCCCTCTACAATAAACCTTATAATTCATGATTTCTCCCTAAATAAACTTAATAATTCATTTTTAAAAAGTCAAAGCCAGCCTCAGCCAGATAAAGTTCAAGGCCAGTTTGGGCTTGAAAAATTCTTTTCCTTCTGGAGTCTCCATACTAGTGGAAGGGGTGGGAGATAAAAAAAAGAAAATTATTTTTATAGCATGGTATCATCATTGATGCAAGATAAAAAATAAAAACAGGAAGAAATCATAAATGTTACTTATTTTTAATGTGTTATTTTATTTTATTATTGTTTTTTGAGACAAGGGCTCATGTAACCCAAGCTGGCCTCAAAGCACCTCCCAAGTGCTCGGATTATAAACAAGCACCGTTACACTCATTTTATACAATTTTGGGAACTGAACCCAGGTTTTCATGAGTGCTACTCAAGCACTCTACCCACTGAGCTATATCCCCTTAATGTGTTATCTTAAATACGCATAACCTATCTCAGAGAGAATATTCTAGAAACTAGCAGAGCTGGGGATGGGGACTGAGAATCTGGGCCACAAAAGTGGAAGAACAGTTAGGTGTGGTGGCACATACCTTTAATCCTAGCACTCAGAAGGCAGAGATAGGAGGATTGCTGTGAGTTCAAGGCCACCCTAAGACTATAGAGTGAATGCCAGGCCAGCCTGGGCTAGAGTGAGACCCTACCTCGAAAAACCAATAAATAAACAAATAAAAAAATAGTAAATAAATAAAATAAATAAAGTAGAGGGACAAATTTCATTTTATATTCTTTGTATATTCCACGTTTTAAAATTATGTGAATGCATAACCTAATCCAGAATTAGTGGATACAGCTGCAAATTGTTTAAGCTGGAAAGATTTGGCAGTATTTCCAAGCACTCAGGGCTTCAAATTTTGGGAAACACCCTGCTGATTGTGACTGGAGGCAGAAGGAAAGGGCTGGCTCCCAGATGACACTCACTGCTGTCATGAACTGAAGCCACCACATCACTCCAGCATGATGAAGGAGACACGAAGGGGACAGAAGGAAATCAAATCAGTCTTTGAGTCTCATATGCATCTTGAAGTTTTATAAAAGGCTAGATAGCTCCTTCCTAAATTTGAATTCATGTCAAGAGCAAATCACTTCAGGAAGTATGAGTTCCTCTCTTTAAACAACTTTGGACAATCCTATTTTGGTATGACTCACATAGAGCCAAGTTCATTTACAGGGGACATCTGTGTGGGGGAAGAAGAGATGATAAGGCTCATAATAAAACTAAACTTGGACACCTTAGCTTCCTTTGGTTGGTATATGGGAAGGAAGACCTGTGATTTACTGTTTGGATTTATTGGTGTGCTGTGGAAGTGGCACATGGCAGAACAGCCTGACTAAGATCTATGCTCTGGGAATGTGTGTGTTCCAGGAAAGCTTCCCAGAGGTTTGCAATGATAGTTCTAGGATTAATGTCTCTGTGGCCTCAAGTCAACCAAAGTAGAAAAAGAAAAGATGGGTCTGGAGAGATAGCTCAGCAGTTAAGGTGCTTGCCTGCAAAGCCTGTTAACCTGAGTTTGATTTCCCAGCACCCACATAAAGCCAGATGCACAGGGTAGTGTATGCATCTGGAGTTCATTTGTAGTGGCTGAGACCCTGGCATGCCCATTTTCTCCCTCCCTCTCTTTCTCTCCTCTGTTTTTGCAAGCAAATAAATAAATAAAATAAAAAAGAAAAGAAGATGGCTTTGTGTAGTGAGTTTATAATGAGATCTTATTTCACAATAAATTACCCTCTGAGATTCTGCCATTATTGCACTTGTATTTTTTACTCTATTTTAATTATTGGTTAATATAGGAATATACTTCTTCACTGAAAGTTAAAGGTTTTCAGATTGAAGAGTTTGACACCATTAAAGAGAAGCCTCACTCTTCACTGGAACAATAGAAAAGCTGCTCTGAGGGCAAGGCACAATCCACTGAAGGTTCTACCCTGTGAGAATGCAAATTGTTTTGAAACAAGCAGGCCTGAAGGGAGAAGGTTCAAGGAGTTCCCTGTTCCTGGAAAGCAGCTGCCTGGGGAAGTGTTTCCCCAGGGTCAGCACACAGCTGCTGCTGCTGCTGCTGCTGCTGCTGCTGCTGCTGCTGCTGCTGCTGCTGCTGCTGCTGCTGCAGCTGAGGTCCCAAGGGGCCAGGCTCCATCCCAAACTGGCAGCCAAACTTGGTAGCATCATCTACATGATACTGGTTTTACAGGTATGAAAAATGCAAGAGTGAGGTGATCATGGCATCTTGCTCCCAAGGCTGGACACCATGAAGTAGGGTGAGATTTCCAGCAAGAAGGGTCTTCATCTGAAGCAGTGAAGACGAAGCCC
The DNA here is from genome assembly GCA_004024765.1 of Zapus hudsonius. NCBI lineage: Eukaryota > Metazoa > Chordata > Mammalia > Rodentia > Dipodidae > Zapus > Zapus hudsonius. Next base: position 18,610 of record PVHP010025850.1, on the reverse strand, counting down.
AAGTTGAAGCCCCAAATGTTAGAGATGTCAGGATCATTGAACACTCACCAAGGAAATCAGAATGGAGCTGGCACAAGAGAGAGGCTATGTACCTACTGTAGGCAGTATAGCTGAGGGTGGAGCTACCCAAACTCTTTGAATTCCGGATGATTCCAGTTGCCGGACATAGAGATCTGATCATTCCTTGCTGTGCCCTCATTCTTCCCTTTTGGATTTTGAATGTTAACCCTGTGTCAATGCATGTTGGAAGCATGTAACTTGTTTTTTAATGTCATGGAAACTCACAGGAGTTTGCCTGAGTCTCAGAAGTGACTCTTCACTTAAGCTTTTAAAAAGTGCTGGAAATATTCAAGACTATGGGGACTTTTGAAGCTGGACTAAATGCATTTTGCATCGTGTGATGGCCATGAGCCTAAGGGGAGCAGGGACAGAATGTTGTGGTTTGAATGTAAAGTATCCCTCATAGGCTTATGTGTTTGAACACTTGGTCTCCAGATAGTGGCACTGTTTGGGGGAGTTGCGGAATCTTTATGAGATGGAGCCTTGCTGGAGGAAGTGGATTACTGGGGATGGTCTTGAGGGTTTAGAGCTCAACCTCCCTTCCTATTTGTCCTCCACTTTCTGGCTGTGGATGTAGGCAAGCGCCTTAACCATTGAGCAATCTCTCCAGCCCTGGCTTTGGATGTAATGTCATCAATCAGCCCCCTACTCTTGCCACCATGCCTTCCTGGCCATTATAGACTGTTCCCCTGGAACTGTAAACCAAGCCAACCCCCTTTCCTTCCTTAAGCTATTTCTTGCAGGTGTTTTATCACAGCTACAAGAAAGTAGCTAACACACTATCCCACAGTCCTGGCATCTCCAACATCTGAGAGTCTCCACTGAAACTTAAGCTTCACCTTCACAGCTTCCTAAATGACCTACCAGGAAATCCAGTCCTGCCACACGTCACCTGGCCCCTGCAGCTTTCTGGAACCTTGGTGCAAGCCTCTAGGACCCTGTAACTTTTGAGTTTTGCATGCTTAAAAAAACCAAAACCGCCTAGATGACATTGCCAAACTCTGCTGATGCAGGACAGGATGTGGGCACCTTCTACCACAGCTATAGTAGACTTGGTGCACCTAGGCAACCGAACCAAGCTGAACATTTGGAGCCAGGAATGCCTTCAGTGACATTCCCAGTTGAGATGCTCCCTTTTCAATGAATTTGTATAATTAAAAGCTGGAGCCTTCAATAGATTGGGTCTTGTCCTCAAGGCACTTTTCCTAGTGTTTTAGTGCAAAGTTTCTCCTTAGCTGCACTAATCTTTTAACAACTGCAGGTGCTTTGAGGATCACCATGAGTTCAAGGCCAGCCTGAGACTACAGAGTGAGTTCCAGCTGAGCCTGGGCTAGAGTAAAACCCTACCTCAAAAAACCGAAAAAAAAAGAAAAGAAAAAACAAGTCATGATTGTTTGTCCCATGGTATAGAAATACTAAAGATGCTTACAGTAAGAAGGCTTAGCTGGTAAATATATGAAGAGTTTGGTTCTCTGTATTTTCTCTTGCTTTAATTTCTTACAAAGCATCTCGCTGTCTTATATATAAAGCTGTGTTATCACTTGCTAGAATGTAGCTTTTAGACTTTGGTGAGACAGAAAACATGCGTAAAGTAGCCTTTTTAAAATCCAAATAGGGCTGGGGAGATGGCTCAGCGGTTAAGATGTTTGCCTGCAAAACCTAACGACCCCAGTTTGATTCCCCAGTACACACGTAAAGGCAAATGTACAAGGTGGCACATGTGTCTGGAGTTTGCAGTGGCTGGAGGCTCTGGCACACCTATTTTCTCTGTCTCTCTTTGCTTGCAAGTAAATTATATATATGTCTTGTTTTGTTTTTTGAGGTAGGGGCTCACTCTGGCCCAGAGTGACCTGGATTTCGCTATGTAGTCTCGGGTGGCCTTGAACTCACTGCAATCCTACCTCTTGAGTGCTAAGATTAAAGGCATGTGCCACCATGCCCAGCTTAAAAATATTTTTTAAAAATCCAAATATGGCTGTCTATCGTGGTGTTCATCTTTAATCCCAGCACTCAGGAAGCAGAGGTAGGAGGATCACAATGAGTTTAAAGCCACCCTGAGACTGCATAGTGAATTCCAGGTCAGCATGGGCCAAAGTGAGCCCCTACCTCATAAAACAAAAACAAAATAAAGCAAAGCAAATGACAACAACAACAAAACAAACAAACAAACAAAAAAACCCAAAAAACAACCAAAGAAACAAAAAACCTAGCCTGGGCTAGAGTGAGACCCCCAATAGGACGATGGCTCAGAGGTTAAAGGCCTTACTTGCTAAGTCTGACAGCAGTTTTGATTCCGAAGTACCCATGTAAGCCATATGCACAAAGTGGCACATGTATCTGGAGTGCAAGAGACCCTGGCATGCCCATATTCTCTCTCTCTCTCTCTCTCTCTCTCTCTCTCTCTCTCTCTCTCTACTGGCAAATAAGTAAATTAATTAAAGAAAAAACCATTGCTATTGGACTGGGGAGATCTGGCTCAGTGGGGAAAGCACTTGCTGTGTCAGCAGGAGGATCTGAGTTTGGACCCTCAGAATACACGTAAAGCTAGCCATGGTGACACACATCTGTCATCTTAGCATGACTACGGTGAGATCCACAGGCAGGCTGGCCTATGCAACGGGCAACAATAGGAGACCCTTGCCTTGGACAGGTGTAAGGTGAGGGCTGACACCTGAGGTTCTCTGACTTCCATATGTGTACACCATGGCACTTGCATGTGCACACAACACACAAGATTAAAAACAAAACAACAACTTCAGTGGAGAATGCATGGCAAGAGAGTAGAGGGGAATTGAGGGAGCCCTAGTCAGTCCCCAGGCCGGATATAGTCTCAAATCACACAAGTAACGAGCAAGAAAACCTGGGAATAAGGGAGCCCAAGGGTGAAGGAGAAAGAAATGGGTTCCCCTTGAACTCCAGCTTCTAACAGAGTTTTGCAAACAATTGAAGTCATTAAAAGTTCTCAGAAGTAGCCGCTGGTGCCCTTTTCACCGAGGGAATGTGGGCCAAGCATGATCTATTAACCAAGAGGGAGCTGCTCGATTGAAGTTAAAAATAATCTCCTGTCACATGGCTAATTTGTTGGAATGCAGCAATAAAGGGCCGTGGGCAAAGGCAGAGCTGGAAGCAGCTGGCGAGTTTGTAGCAGGCAGCGTGCACACCCCGACCGTGTTTGCGGAGTTACAGCTGACTTCTCAGGGCACCTTATCAAAAACACACACAAGGAGCAGGAAGAAGGGAAAGTGGGTTCAAGTTCAGAGCTGACCTTTGCTTTGGGCTTATCAGACAGTGGAGGGATGGGCTGCAACTGGCCACCTGTGCTCGTGGGATGCTGATTCACTGCGCAAGGAAGTCTTTCCAGTTTCTCCTACTTTGAAACTGTTTCAAAGGAGTACATGGCCCCAAGGAGACCTTTGATCCCAAATCCATGGGAAAACCAATCTATAGGGTCTTGAGAGAAAAGAGCTCAGGACAGGGATAGAAATCATAGTTTGGGACATTAATTGATTGATTGATTGATTGATTGATTAATCTATCACTGAGATGTGTATTCCCAACATTCTTTTTACTTTTCATTTTGAGATAGGGTTTTGAAAAATTGCCCAGGCTGGCTTTAAAATCACTCTTGCTGCCCAGACAGATGCTTTAACCTCTGGAGTAAAAAACAATTTGAAATGGTAGAATTGAGAAGGAAAAGGTTTAGTATAATCTTTCCCACTTGCGGTGATATACTTAGAGAAGGTGGCTGCCTCACTCACCATCATTCAACTAGCAAACAACAGCATTAAAGTCAAACCCAGGGCTTTTGCTTGGGAGGAGGGATGGAGTGTTTGGGGGTGCAGGATTCATGGCACCATCAACACGAGGGCCCTTGGGTACACCGTTAACTTGTCTCAGTGTTAGTTTACTAACTGTAAAATGATCACACAAATTAGACCTATCACCTAGAATTGCTATAATGTTTGTGATGTGCTTAGTACAATATTCAGCTTAAAGGCAGTGTTTATTAAAAGGCTAGTGGTTATCAACTCACTCATATTTCTACACCACCGGGTATTAAATTTGCACAGCTTCTTGCAGATTAATTCACGCAAACATTCTCTATAGTTTGTGCAGGATTCTCTTGCTCCTCTTCCTTCCTGCACTGCCTCCCATTTGAAGAACAGGAACATGATGAGGCTGAGGCCATAGCTCAGTTGGTAGAGTGCTTACTTAGCATGCACGAAGCCCTGCATTTGATCCCAGCACTGAAGAAAACCTACTAAACTGGTACATGCCTGCCACCTAGATCTTACAGGTAGAGGCAGGAGGATGAGAAGTTCAAAGCCATCCTCAGCTACCAAGCAATTTATTTAAAAATTGTTTAGGCAAAATAGATACTAATTGAGGGCTGGAGAGATGGCTTAGTGGTTAGGGTGTTTGCCTGCAAAGCAGAAGGACCTGAGTTCGATTCCCCAGGATCCACATAAATCCAGATGCTCAAGGTGCCACATGTATCTGAAGTTCATTTGCAATGGCTGAGGCCCTGAAGTGCCCATTCTCTTTCTCTATCTACCTTTTTCTTTCTCTCACTGTCTCTCAAGTAAAAAAAAATAAACAAAATATTAATAAAAATAGAGACTAATTGAGAGGGGAACAGAGATGAGGGAGGGTGGGGAGGGAATCATGATGATTTATTGTTTATAATTATGGAAGCTGTTGCAGTCAGCTTTCTAGTTGCTGCGCAGAAAGAACCCAAACAAAAGCGGCTTGTAGAGGAATGGGTTTATTTGGCTTACAGACTCAAGGGGAGACTCCATCCTGGCAGGGAAAACGATGGCATGAGCAGAGGGGTGGACATCACCTCCGCCACAGCACTGCAAACAGCGGCAGGAAGGTGTGCCAAATACTGGCAAGGGGAAGCTGGCTTATAACCCCATAAGCCCGTCCCCAACAACACAGCTTCATCGAGGTTGTAAAACCCAAACTGCCATCAGCTGAGGATCGATCTATCAGAACACATTCAATTGTTTGTGGGGGACACCTGGATCAAACCATGACAGAAGCTATCAATAAAAAGTTAAAAAATGGGCTGGAGAGATGGCTCAGCGGTGAAGGCACTTGCCTCTAGTGCCTAAGGCCCCAGGTTCAATTCCCCAGTACCCACATAAGCCAGACCCACAAGGTGGTGCTCGCTCGCTCTCTCACTCTCTCTCTCTCTCTGCTTGAAAATGAATAAATAAAATATTAAAAAAAAAAGTTAAAAAATTTTAGTCGGATGTGGTGGCACATGCTTATAATCCCAGCAATTGGGAGGTAGAGGTAGGAGGATTGCCATGAGTTGGAGGTCAGCCTGAGACTAGAGTGAGACCCTACCTCGAAAAACAACAACAACAAAAAAAAACAACAAAAAAAGTTTTAAAAATTGTGTATGGAATAAATAAAATATTGAAAAAAAAAGGGCTGGAGAGATGGCTCAGCAGTTAAGGCACATGCCTCCAGTGTCTAAGGCCCTGGGTTCAATTCCCCAGTACCCACATTAAGTCACACCCACAAGGTGGTGGCCCTGGTGCATTCTCTCTCTCTCTCTCTCTCTCTCTCTCTCTCTCTCTCTCTCTCTCTCTCTCTCCTTGAAAATGAATAAATAGGGCTGGAGAGATGGCTTAGCGGTTAAGGCACTTGCCTCCAGTGCCTGAGGTCCCGGGTTTGATTCCCCAGGACCCACATAAGCCAGGCCCACAGCCCTGGTGCGCTCTCGCTCTCTCTCTCTCTCTCTGCTTGAAAATGAATAAATAAAAATATTTTTTTAAAAAAAAGGCTGGAGAGATGGCTCAGCAGTTAAGGCACTTGGCTCCAGTGTCTGAGGCCCCCGGTTCAATTCCCCAGGACCCACATAAGCCAGACCCACACGGTAGTGGCCCTCGCTCTCTCTCTCTCTCTCTCTCTCTCTCTCTCTCTCTCTCTCTCTCTCTCTCTCTCTCTGCATAAAAATAAATAAATAAAATATAAAAAAAGAAAATGAATAAATAAAATATTTTTAAAAATTGTGTATGGCTGGAGAGATGGCTCAGCAGTTAAGCCACTTGCCTACAAAGCCTGAGGACCCTGGTTCAATTCCCTAGTACCCACATAAATCCAGATGCACAAAGTGGCACATGCATCTGGAGTTTGTTTACAGTGGCTAGAGGCCCTGGTGTGCCTATTCTCTCTCTCTCTCTCTCTCTCTCTCTCTCTCTCTCTCTCTCTCTCATAAATAAATAAAAATTTCTACTTGTTTTAAAAAACATTTATTTATTTGCAAGAAGAAAAGAGGATGAGAGAGAGCAAGAATGGCACACCAGGGCCTCTAGCCACTGCAAAGGAACTACAAGATACATGAACCACTTTGTGCATCTGGCTCCACGTGGGTACTGGGGAATTGAACCCAGAGAGACAGCGTTTACAAGCCCTTTAACTGCTGAGCCAGCCTTACAAAACAATGTCAAAGCCAGTCTAGGTTACATGAAACCTTGTCGCAAAATAAATAAAAAGAAAAATAAGGAAAAAATTAAATGAAAAAATAAAGTGGGTGCTGGGGAGATGGCTCAGTTAGTAACCTGAGTTTGGATCCTCAGCACCCATATAAAAACCCAGCTGGTTGTATGTACCAGTAATCCCAGAGCTGGGAAGGTAGAGACTGGAAGATCCTTGGGTCTCCCTGACTAGCTTGTCTGGCCAAATTGTTGAGCTCCAGGTTCAATGAGAGACCCTATCTCAAAAAATAAGGTGGATGGGCTGGGGAGATGACTCAGTGGTTAAAGGCTCTTGCTTACTCCCCAGTACCCACATAAATCCAGATACACAAATGACACACGCATCTGGAGTTTATTTGCAGTGGCAGATGACCCTGATCTTCCCATTCTCTCTGTCTCTGTCTTTCTCCCCCTCTTTTTAAATAAATAAAAAAATAAGGTGAAATGTGATTGAGGAAGACACCCAGTGTCAAGCTCTGACCTCCACGTGCACACACATGTACTCACACATGCACACACACACACACACACACACACACACACGAAGAAAGAAAAAAGAAGAGGATGGTTGGATGTTAAGGTAAGCTCCCCAAAACCTCCAGCAAAGCAGGCAGGCACCTTTTTCTCTAACATTTTCAGCATTTTTTTTTTTTTTTTTGGTTTTTCGAGGTAAGGTCTCGCTCTAGTTCAGGCTGACCTGGAACTCACTGTATTGCCAGGCTGGCCTGAAACTCACAGTGATCCTCTGCCTCTGTAGTGCTGGGATTAAAGGTGTGTGCCACCATGCCCAGCTCCAGTTTAGCATACTTAAAATAAAATAGGAGTCTTCCCTACTTAATTTCCTACCCTATTGGCAGTCTTAAGTCATGTGTTCATTTATGAACTGTCAGGTAAATGGACTACCATGAATCACAGGCTTCAACCTTGCCACCAGGCAGCCTCACTAGCTTCACATGGAGAGATACAGGAACAGTTCCTCAAAGATAGTCTGCTGAAATCAGAAGAAAAAGATCTGACAGATATACACTGTAAATCTTACCCCCCCCTACCCCCCAGATAGGGTCTCACTCTAGCCCAGGCTGACCTGAAATTCACTATAGCCTCAGGGTGGCCTGGAACTCACAAAGATCCTCCTACCTCTGCCTCCAAGTGCTGGGATTAAACCACCACCCGGTTTACACACTGTAAATCTTAATGCCCATGTCAGCACCTGGGTGCATAATTTTTTTTTCTGAGATGGTTTAGACCTTGCTCTACATAAAACAAAAGACTTCTGGAGAGAAAGATGATTATTCCTACTGCAGATATTTCCTGTTCTGTGGCTTGTCAACTAATGTAGTGCTCCATGCTCTGCACCCCGTTTTCTACTCATAAAGAAGGAGGGGCATTATCAGAAATTGGGCCTGAGTTGCCCAGTGTCTTCCTTTTCCCAGGCTCTGAGAGTCAGGAGGCTTGGCAGAGGAGGGAGGGAGGTAACTCAAGAGGGGCTTGCCTAGTATGCACAAGGCCCTGGGTTTGATCCCCAGGACAAAAAAAAAAAAGAAAGATTAATGGAGGGAGCACAAGTTCTATTCTTTACTCTGGTACATGCTACCCAGGACTGCTGGAAAAGTCTATTTAATTAAGATAAGGGGCTGGAGAGATTGCACAGTGGTTCAGGTACTTACCTGCAAAACCTAACCACCCAGGTTCAGTTCCCCAGTACCCACATAAAGTCAGATGCATCAAGTGGCACATGCATCTGGAGTCCGCTTGCAGCAGCTAGAGGCCCTGGAGCCTCCATTCTCTCTGTCTCTCTTCTATCTCTCTCTCTCTCCTTGCAAATAAATAAAATTATTATTATTATTATTATTGGTTTTTCAAGGTAGGGTCTCGCTGTAGCCCAGGCTGACCTGGAATTCACTCTGTAGTCTCAGGTTGGCCTCAAACTCATGGTGATCCTCCTACCTCTGCCTCCCGAGTGCTGGGATTAAAGGCGTGAACCACCACAATAAAGTTATTTTTTTTTAAAAAGGTATAGCCATACCTGATATCCACTGATAGCCTTCATCAGAAGATAATCACCTTTTGACTTTCTCTCCAACTTGATTTAACGCCTGAAGAAGCTTGCTTTTTTCATGTATGTATTTATTTGCAGGCAGAGAGGAAGAGATTGAGAGAGACAGGGCATGGGTATGCCAGGACCTATTGCCACTGCAAGCAAACTCCAGATATATATGCCACTTTGTGCATTTGGCTAAAGTGGTCAACAAGGGTATTGAACCTGGGCCATATGGCTTTACAAGCAAGTGTCTTTAGCTGTTGAGACACCTCTCCAGCCCTCCTATAGTTATTTTTATTTTTTTGCAATAAGATCTTACTATGTATCCCTGGCTGGTGTGGGATTCACAATTTAGAATAAGGTGTCCTGGAACTTGGAGCATACCTCCCGTCCTGATTACAGGCTTCCACCAGCGCTCAGCCTAGAGAGCTGTTAGTTATGAAAGCCCTCCCAAAAGTCAAGGAGAAGCACAGCTAAGAGACCCAAGGACTCACATATTCAGCTCTTACTCTCTGGACCCTCTGGGCCCCCAGCATGAGCAGCAAGGAGATCTTTGCCTTGGGAAAGTGGAGAACTACAGCAGGCTCAGAAAGTTTCTCAAAAAAGGCAAGGAAGGTCCATTTACTTACGAGAGCAGGTGAGAGAACTGGGTTATTTCATGTCGAAGGGGCAGAAAAACAACAGACTTAACAGTGGCCTTCCAGAACCAAGTAGAGGGCACAGCATCCTTGGTATTTTCCCACAGTCTTCCTTTGGGATCAGTCATATCTGTCCCCTACCTCTCCCGATCCACTTTTATCATTTTACATCTACTTCTTGGAAAATAAATTGCTCTACTTCCATAGAGAGGTGAAGGAGGTTCTAGCACACAATCAACTTAAAACAATATTTTATTGTTTTTAATTATAAAAATGAAATCTTTAAAAAGAATTAACGATAGAAAAGTATGAAGATGAAAATTAAAATCAACTCACGCTCTCAGCTCTGAGGTAGTTATTGTTAGCATTTTGATTTGTTAGTGCTCTATATATTTTTATTTTTATTTATTTGCAAGAAGAGAGGGAGGAGAGAGAGAGAGAGAATATGGGAATCCAGGGCCTCTTGCCACTACAAATGAACTCCAGATGCATGTGCCACTTTGTGCACCTGGCTTTATGTGGGGACTAAAGAACTGAACCTGGTCCAGTGGTCTTTGTAAGCAAGTGCTTTTAACCACTGAGCAATCTACCCAGACCACTTTTACTTTTTTTCATTATTCCTTTAAAAATTTGTATAGGTAGCTCAAACAATAGAAAAGTATATGGAGTGTAGAAGATTAAAATGATATAGTTTGCAATCTCTCTCTCTCTCTCTTTTGGATTTTTGAGTCAGGGTCTAACTAGATAGCCAGGCTGCTCTTGAACTTGTGAGCATCCTCCTGAATAGGATTATAAGTCTGTGTCACCATGTCTGCTTGCTGTGTCTTTTAATTTATTATGTGTGTGCTATGAAATATATACATATATACATATATATACGTATATATTTATATATATTTTTTGGTTGTTCGAGGTAGGGTTTCATTCTAGCCCAGGATGACCTGGAATTCACTGTGTAATCTCAGGATGGCCTCAAACTCACAGTGATCCTCCTACCTCTGCCTCCAGAGAGCTGGGATTAAAGACTTGCTATACCATGCCTGGCATATTTTTTATTTTACCACTTTCCTTTCTCTCTCAGGCCTTAGGAACAGTTGGACATAAGCACTCATTTGGGAAGGTGTTGGTTTTATTACACCCATATTAGAGACCAGATCTGCCCATAGCCATACTTGACTCCTGTTTGTATGGCCAGGGTCTTTAGTGACTGGAACAATTTCCTAATTTATTAGACAGCTTTGTTAAGAAAAGGTGTGTATGAGGCCCCGGGTTTGATCCCCAGCATCTCCAACAACAACAACAAAAAAAGGTGAGAAGATGGGGCTGGAGAGATGGCTCAGCAGTTAAGGCACTTGCCTGCAAAGCCTAATGACCTGGGTTTGATTCCCTAGTACCTATGTAAAGCCAGATGCACAAAGTGGCGCATGTATCTGGAGTTTGTTTGCAGTGACTAGAGGCCCTGGTACACCCATTCTCTCTGTCTTTCTGTCTTCTATATATGCATGCAAAGAAAGAAAGAATGAGAGAAAGAAAGAAAGAAGGAAGGAAAGAAAATGGTGAGAAGTAACTCTTACAAAAGCCAAGTGCTCGGGCTAGAGAGATGGCTCAACGGTTAAGGCACTTGCCTCCAGTGCCTAAGGCCCTGGGTTCAGCCAGACCCACAAGGTGGTGGCCCTGCTGCGCTCTCTTCTCTCTCTCTTTCTCTCTCTCTTTCTCTCTGTACCTCTCTGCTTGAAAATGAATAAATAAAATATTAAAAAAGAAAAAAGCCAAGCCCTCCTTCACCAGAAATACCCACTGTATCCACTCTTACTCACGTAGCCTCTCCAGCTGCAAGAATTAGATTCTGGGAAGATATAAATACAAATGAATAAAGAGTCAAGGGAAAGTTCTTTATCAGCACAAGAATTATTTTATTCAATGTGTTTCCTAACATGAGTTGGGACAATAAGGGGAAAGAAAGAGAAGAAATAAAAGGCCAGTAACTTAGGCCACTCTCAATGAATCACCCCTTGTGTCATTATCCATCCTTGGTCAGGAACAACTCGAGTTTTTCCATGCCAAGAAAAACAGCAGGCAGGCAGGAAGAAACAAATTACGACCTTGTTTGTGTTTTGTGTCTTGACTATTTGATTTATAGGCCTTGATCCAGTGATTATGGATGAAAGAAAATATTTCAGTGCCCCAAACCTAACCTGAACTTAACCAGGGGTGGGCCTCACGTCCACTGCTCAAAGTTAGAACGCACTTGAAATACTTTGAGAATAAAGGATTAAAGCTGGGAGCTGCCTGGAGGCATTTTCAACCCAGCCACAAGGCCAAGTTCCTTTCTCATCCTCCAGGATCACAAAACTCTGTTTATACATTTTGTTGTTTTCTTTCCACTCCAGAAGTTGGATATTTACCTACTCAACAAAATGGCTAAAAGTACCTACTGTGTGCCAAGTACCACATCAGACACTAAGGATCCAGATCAACCAATGCATACATTAGAAATATTACCTGCCTGTCTCAAAAAAAAAAAAAAAGAAAAAAAGAAAAAAAAGAAAGAGTTGCCGGGCGTGGTGGCACACGCCTTTAATCCCAGCACTCCGGAGGCAGAGGTAGGAGGATTGCCGTGAGTTCGAGGCCACTCTGAGACTACATAGTGAATTCCAGGTCAGCCTGGACTGGAGCGAGACCCTACCTCGAAAAAAAAAAAAAAAAAAAAAAAAGAAAGAGTCCCAGCACTGGGGAGGCAGAGGTAGAAGGACTGCTGTGAGTCTGAGGCCACCCTGAGACTACACAGTGAATCCCAGGTCAACGTGGGCTAGAGTGAAACCTTATCTAAAAAAAAAAAAAGAAAGAAAGAAAGAAAGAAAGAAGAAATCGTGTGGCCATGAGTTCTATTGAGTAACACTAGACTGGAGAGCCACTAGGAGGAGGTAAGATGCCTAGGCCGCACTTAGGGGCTGATGTTGAAGCTGAGGCTAGAACAGGATCAGTATGAGAGGCTGGGGTGGAGGAGACCCTTTGGACTTCTGTAATATCCACTAAGGCAGGCTCATGAGCCAGGCCTGGTCTCAGATCTATAATCCCAGCACATGGTAGGCAGAGGCTGGAGGATCCTAAATTCGAGGTCAGCCTGGAATACGTAGCAATATTCTGTCATAAAAACAAACAAGCCAACATGAAATGAAAACAATAAAGTGTTATGCAAAATTTAAAAATGTAAAATTGCATAATTAAAAAACCTTGATAATATATTCTGTATTGCAGGCTGGGTGAACTGTCACTCAAACACATAGCCAGAGAGAAAGCAAGTTGGTACAATTGTCAACATTGCAAGTGCACAAGCCTTCGTCCTACCTAGACGTCCCTTCCTTTGTGTGTGTGCATAGTGATGTTAGGGAATTGTTCCTGCCACTAATGACCCTGGCCAACAGCAGGAGTCAAAGCTATCAATGATAGTATTGCTTATGATTGCAAGAGACTGGAAAGAACCCGAAGTACTATTAGTAGGAAACTAAACTATTGCATGATTATTAATATGTATATAAGCTATGAAAATTAAATTATGAAAAAGTATACATTTTTAAGAATGAACCAAGAAGCTCTCTTTGTAGCTAAATTTATGTTCCATTATTGACCTACATCCCCAACACTAATATCTAAGCATTACTAAGATGTATTAAGTATTAAGTAAAAACAGCAAGTCACAGACCATGTGTTGTTCACTATCTTAAATAAAACAAAAGGAAACACAATGAGTATACATATATTTATTTGTATTTGCATAAAGCAAGCGGAAAATTGCTGGGTGTGGTGGCACAAGCCTTTAAACCCAGCACTCAGAGGGCAGAAATAGAGGATCACTGTGTCTACAGAGTGAGTTCCAGGTCAGCCTGGGCTAGAGGGAGATTCTACCTTGAAAAACTAACCAAACAAAAAGAAACAGGAAAGTTACTATAAGTGATAATTGGGTTGGGTGGGTGGAAAGGAAAACTGGATTAAAAAGATGGGTAACAGGTAGGCTTAGAGGTGCACACCTTTCTTGGAGGCAGAGATAGAAGGATTGCCATGAGTTTTAGGCTAGCCTGAGACTACATAGTGAATTCCAGGTCAGCCTGTGCTAGAGCCAAGACCCTCCAACAAAAACAACACAACAGCAAAAAGGTGGGTAAGAAACTATTGTATAACTTTTTTTGTTTGTTTGTTTCGAGGTAGGGTCTCGCTCTAGCCCAAGTTGACCTGGGATTCACTATGTAGTCTCAGGGTGGCCTCGAACTCACAGCAATCCTCCTACCTCTGCCTCCCCAGTGCTGGGATTAAAGAAGTGTGCCACCATGCCCACTCAGGTTGTACTTTTTATATCAACTTGCCCCAGCTCCCTGGGGCCCTCCTCAGTGGGGTTATGGTGTTCACTGCGGGGTCATGAAGGCGTCAGTCCCTGTGGAACTTGCAACCACGCCTGGCTATGAAAAAAATTTATTTTGAGACAGGGTATTATTAGAAAGTGAAATGTCAGCCAGGCAAGGTGTGCATGCCTTTAATCCCAGCACTTGGGAGGCAGAGGTAGAAGGATCACTGTGAGTTAAAGGCTACCCTGAGACTACAGAGTGAATTCCAGGTCAGCCTAGGCTAGAGACCCTACCTTAAAAAACCAAAAATAAAATAAAATAAATGAAATAATGAAATGCCCCTCCATAGGCTCATCTGGAAGCTCTGTTTTGGGAAGTTGTGGAATCTTCAGAAAGTGAGGCCTACTTGGAGGAAATTGATCACTGGGAGTGGGTGTATATTATCCCTAGCGAATTCCTGTCACACTCTGTGCCTCCTGATCCACCCACATGTGAGCAAGTTCCCACTGCCACCACCTCTAGCCCCTCCTGCGACCATGCTTTTCCTACCCCTTAACCATGAGCCAAATTAAATCTTTCCTCCCTTAAATTGCTTCTGGTCAGGAATTTGGGCACAGTGATGAGAAAAATAACTAATACACCCTCTCTCACTGAGTTGCCCAGGCTGGCCTTGAACCTACAATCCTACTGCCTCAGCTCCTCAAGTAGCTGGGATTATAAGTCTGAACTACCAGGCCCCAGTTTCTAGCCATTTTTTCTTCCCTCTCCCCTCCCTCTCTCTTTTCCTTCCATTCTTTCTTCCTTTTTTTTTTTATTTTATTTTTTGTTTTTTTCCAGGTAGGATCTTGCTCTAGCCCAGGCTGACCTGGAATTCACTATGTAGTCTCAGGGTGGCCTTGAACTCACAGTGGTCCTCCTGCCTGTGCCTCCCAAGTGCTTGGATTAGAAGCATGTGCCACCATGCTCAGCCTTTATTATTATTATTATTTTGCTGTTGTTGTTGTCTTTTTTTTTTTTTTTTTTGAGGTAGGGTCTCACTCCAGCCCAGGCTGACCTGGAACTCACTCTGTAGCTCCAGGCTGGCCTTGAACTCATGGTGATCCTTCTACCTCATCCTCCGGGGTGCTCGAATTAAAGGTGTGTGCTACCTCACCAGGCTCCATACTTCTTTTTTGAAATATGTGAATCTACTTATTATGGCAGGGTTGGAGAGATGGCTCAGTTGTTAAAGGCACTTGCTTGTAAAGCCTAATGCCCTGGGTTCAAGACCCCAGTCCCCCATAAAGCCAGATGCACAAAGTGGTGCATGCATCTGGAGTTCATTTTCAGCAGCAGGAGGCTCTGGCATGCCCATTCTCTCTCTGTGTCTCTTAAATAAATCAATCTCTTAAAAATCTACAAACATGGGAAGGAGGAAGAGTGAGAGTTCTGAAGTCAGAAAGCCCAACCCAAAAAAGAAAACATCTCGTCAATGGCTGTTTCTAGTAATTGGGGGAGGGGAGATTGCTTGGGCGCCACTGACTTAAGTTTGAACAAGATGATTGTGCCAGAGAAACTTGACAAGAGGCCATTTCTGTTGTAGTTTCTTCCAGAAGCAAGCCTGCAAAAACTACTCTAGAATGTTGATCACTAACCCTACGAGGCTGGAGGACAAAGGTTCCTAGCTTTGCACAGACCTGAAAGCTCCAGGAACTGGCTGATTCAGGCCTGACCTCGGGAAGGGAAAGCTAATGATGGACTGTGACAGTTTTAAGGATGGGTCTTTTCTTCTGGGAAAGGAAGATAATAGGTTGCCAAGGGTCAGGAAACCTTGAGAAGAGCAGAACAAAATCAAGGATCATGCTCCCTCCTGGAACAGGGAAAGGGAAAACACCCCACCTCAACTAAAAGGATGTGAGAACACAGGAAATAAGCTTGATGTCTGCAAAAAATGGAACAGAATCTTTGCTTCTTAGTTTTTTTTAGGGAGCTCACGCAGTGTTTGCCATGACAGCTTCCTGTTCTAATTCTACCATTCATGAAAAAACTGTAAAATAGTCTTGTAAGAAAGTCACGATTCTCCTAAGTGTCCCATTGTTATCTGAGATATCTTCTAGAGCACAGATAGCTTGGAGAAAGGATTGTCTAGCACATCAAATTAGTCTTAACAAAACATTGACATTGAGAAAGGGGATTTTAACCAAAATATAGTTTACATATATGACAATTGCCAATAAAAAGTAAAAAAAGGTGGAGAGTGGTGGCGCACGCCTTTAATCCTAGCACTTGGGAGGCAGACGTAGGTGGATAACTATGAGTTCGAGGCCACCCTGAGACTACATAATGAATTCCAAGTTGGCCTGGGCTAGAGTGAGACCCTACCTTGAAAAAAAAAAGTTAAAAAAAATAAAAGCATGAACTTTTTTTTTTTTTTTTGGTTTTCAAGGTTTCAAGGTAGGGTCTCACTCTAGTCCAGGCTGACCTGGAATTCACTATGTAGTCTCAGGGTGGCCTTGAACTCATGGTGATCTCCTACCTCTGCCTCCCGAGTGCTGGGATTAAAGGCGTGCGCCACCACGCCTGGCAAGCATGAACTTAAAAAGCTGTTTTATTTCATTATTTTAAAAATATTTTGCCGGGCGTGGTGGCTCACGCCTTTAATCCCAGCACTCGGGAGGCAGAGGTAGGAGGATTGCTGTGAGTTCAAGGCCACCCTGAGACTACACAGTGAATTCCAGGTCAGCCTGGACTAGAGCGAGACCCTATCTCGAAAAACAAACAAACAAACAAACAAAAACAAAAAAAAACTCAGTTGTTTTTCTCTACAACTGTATGTTGCACCCTTTAATCATCCTCATCCTTTATATTCTCCCTCCTCCATCCCTTCCCAGGTTCTGGTAACGATTATTTTCTATTTATTTGAGATCATTTTTTAACATAGAATCCATATCTTTTTTTTACAATATTTTATTTATTTTATTTGCAAGGAGAGAGAGAGAGAGAAGAAAGAGAGAGAGAGAGAGAGAGAACATGCCAGGGTCCCTAGCTGCTGCAAATAAACTCCAAATGCATGCACCGCTTTGCGAGTCTGGCTTTACATGGGTACTGGGGAATTGAACCAAGGTTGTTAGGCTTTACAGGCAAGTGCCTTAACCAATGAGCCATTTCTCCAGCCCTAGAATCAATATCTTAACAGCCTTAAATCTCATGTCAGGTTCTTTTTTTTTTTTAAGTTATATTACACATTTATTCTAATTTAGTAAATTAGGAAAAGGGGAGTTGGATAGGGAAATTTCCTAGTCACCATGTGGGAAGTTACAGAGTTCTCCAGCCACCAGTGTGGGGAGAACACGTGTCAGAGTTTAATAGAACTTATATTATTTAGCTAAATAAGCAGCCCAAGAAAAGATAACAGAAGGCTCCCATTATGAGAAGGAGAGGTTCATGAGGGAAAAAGTCTGGAGCCTGCCCCTCCCCACCCCAGCCATTAGCTGGGGTGGGGGAAGGCCTTACCTTCTTAAGGCCTGGAAATTCAGAGATCCTTCTGTAGCCCAGCCATGTGGGGAAAGAGAGCCAGGTTCTTTTTTGATAGGGTCTCACACTCTAGCCCAGGCTGACTTCAAACTCACTGTAGTATCAGGCTGGCCTTGAAGTCACAGTGATCCTCCTATCTCTGCCTTCCAAATGCTGGAATTAAAGGCATGCACCACCAAGCCCAGCTGAGAAATAACTATTGTTTGGGTGTGTGTGTGTGTGTGAATGATCTGTGCATGGTGTGCATACAATGTTCATGTGTGTGAGTGAAGGCACATGTGTGCCATGGATGTGTGTGTAGGTTAGAGGACAACTTTTAGATATTGATCTTCTGTTCTCCAGCCACTGCAAATGAATTCCGGATGCATATGTTACTTTGTGCATCTGGCTTTATGTGGTACTAGGGAAATGAAGCCAGGTCATTAGGCTTTGTAGGCAAGTGCTTTAACTGCTGAGCAATCTCTCCAACCTGACATCCTGTTCTCATATTGTTCACAGCCATACTCACCAGCTAGCTGTTCCTTGAGCTTCCAGATAATTCTCTTGTCTCTCTCTCTCCCATCTTAGCATGCTGGGATTCCAGAAGCCCACCATAGTGTCTGCCTTGGGCTGGGGAGCAGCGTTAAGGCACTTGCCTGCAAAGCCCAACTATCTGGGTTCAATTTCCCCAGTACCCATGTAAAGCCAGATGCACAAAAGCATAGTGTCTGCCTTTTCTTTGGGGTCTAAGGATCCAACCTCAGGTGCTCAGTCTTGTGAAGCAAACACTTTGTCTACTGAGCCATCTCCTCAGCTGCACTTCTTTTTTTTTTTTATAAGTTTTATTTATTTGCAAGGAGAGAGAGAGAGAGAGAGAGAGAGAGAGAGAGAGAGAGAGAGAGAGAGAGAGAGAGAGAGAGAGAGAGAATGGGTGTGCCAGGGCCTCCAGCCACTGCAAACAAACCCCAGATTCATGCACCACTTTGTGCATCTGGCTTTACATGGGCACTGGGGAATCAAACTCTGGTCATTAAATTTTGTAGGTGAGCACCTTAACCACTGAGTCATCTCTCCAGCCCCAGCCCCACTTCTAATGCCCTTAGTAAATAAAATGAGTTGACTGTAGTCAACTGAATTTTTCAAAATACTCAGTATAATGGATTTTGACTATTTCTGACACAAAACACTGATAGATGTCTGGGGTGACAGGCATGCCAATTCCCCTATCTGATCATTTGACATTGGTTTACTGAATGGAAATGTAAGACATAAAAATATATTGACAGCCCACTGTGCTACTTTTGCAATTTATCTTTTTTTTTTTGTTGTTGTTGTTGTTTTTCGAGGAAGGGTCTCGCTCTAGTCCAGGCTGACCTGGAATTCACTATGTAGTCTCAGGGTGGCCTTGAACTCACAGCAAGCCAGGTGCCTTGAACTCACAGCAAGCCGGGTGTGGTGGCGCAGCCTTTAATCCCAGCACTCGGGAGGCAGAGGTAGGAGGATCACCATGAGTTCAAGGCCACCCTGAGACTACACAGTGAATTCCAG
>PVHP010025849.1:0-25170 GCA_004024765.1 Zapus hudsonius | reverse complement strand
TCTCTCTCAAATAAATAAAACATTTTAGAATGTCACATCGTAAAACCAGGCCCTTGATTGACTACAAGATGCAGACTGTGTGGCCAATGTCTGTGCACCATAAATCACCGGGAAAGTCATATGACCTCACCCCACCTGCCACCCAGACCGCTTTTTCTTGCATTCCTCCCAAGCTGATATTTCTCAAATGACCACTCTTTGCCAGGCACTATGCTGGCAAACAGGACCAGGAAAACAATGGCAGATCCTCCTGCCTCCAGATCCTGAGTGCTGAGATTGCAGACACGCAGCACAGTTTTATGCAAAGCTAGAGATCAAACCCAGGGCTTTGTGCATGCTAAGAAAACGCTATTCCAACTGAAGTTCATCCCCAGCCCAGAAAATGTGGGCTCTTCACACAGGCGCAGTTGTTCCTGGCTCTCGCCTCTCTGGCCCCTCTCATCTCTGCTTACCTGCATCTGTGGGCAAGAGTCAGTTAGGGAGAGCAAGAAGGCGAAGAAGGGTGCTCTCTGCAAAGTAGGCCCTACTGCCCGCCAGGCCTCCTGCAGGGCTAGGGTTAGGGTTCGCTACAGACTCTTTTTAAACACTTTCCAAGAGGGCCAGGGAGGCTCTGTATATAAGCAGAAATCCCCCCAGCCTGGGCGCGTGAGTGGCTGCACTCACCCCTGCCCACAGGCTTCCACTGAAGGAGCTTCCTGTTCTGGAGACTCGCCTCATGAGCCACTCTCAGCTCCCTTTCATGTGACTCCAAGGAAGGAACCAGAGGGATGGCCTCACGAGCTCCTAAAGTTACTCACCGGATGTACCCAGGAGAAATAGCTCAGCCTTCGTTCTAAAGCCAGTGCTCCAATCCTCCTGTCTCCCCTGGCAGGATTTAGGCCTGTGAGAGAGCAGTGAGCAGAGACCCCCTTCACTCCTTCTTCCACTCCTTCCTTTGCTCTCAGCTGGCTGAGTGGGTTAGAGGCTCTTGGACTAGATTCTCACTTTCCTTCAAGTGCCAGGCACCGTCTTCTAGTATGTTATACTAAAGTGCTGCATTTCGAGTTCAAGGACAGTCTGGGTTTCATGAGACGGTGTCTCAAAACAAGCAACAAAATTAAGAGCCATTACAAACATTACCAGCAACCTCTCCCCAAATTTCTTAACCCAGAGGCACTTCTCGAAGTTCTCTTCACGTTTATATACATGTTGGGTGGGGAGAGAGCTCAGTTGGTAAAACACTTGCCCCACAAGCACGAAGACCTGCGTCTGATCACCAGACCTCGTGTCAGTGCTGGGAGGCAGAGACAGGCAGCTCCCTGGCCACCCAGTCTAGCCTAATTGGTGAGCTCCAGGCCAATGCAACCCTGTCTGAAAGGAGGTGATCAGTGCTCCTGAGGATCACACCAAAGGTTTTCTTCTGGTCTCCACACATATATGCATGGGCACCCCCACACGACCATACGCACACATGAAAAATAGAAAATTTCCTGGCATGGTGGAGCACACCTTTAATCCTAGTACTTGAGAGGCAGAGGTAGGAGGATCTCAGTGAGTTTGAGGCCACCCTGAGACTACAGAGTGAATTCCAGGTCAGCCTGGGCTAGAGGGAGACCCGACCTCAAAGAACAAAACAAGCAAACAACCTCAACCAACCAAACAAAAAAGAGAGAAGGAAAAAGGAGGAGGAGGAGGAGGGAGGAAGGAGAAGGAGAAAGAAGGGGAGAAGAAAGGAAAAAGGGAAAAGGAAAGAAGAAGAAGGAAGGAAGAGGAAGAAGCAGAAGCAGCAGCAGCAGCAAAAAGCAGTGGTAAAGGATCCCCAAAGAATGTGATTCTGCAGGTCTGAAATGCGCTACCGCCCCACACGTTCACTCCCACACACAGGAGCACGCATTCACGATACACAGATCAGCACACATTCACATGTACACAGATCCCCCCCCCACAATTTACACAGCATCCCATGCAGTAAAATGCACAGATCACAATTGGAAGTTTGGAATTTACATGTGTACGTCCAGGTGAATCACCACAGAGAAACATATTTTCAAGTCTCCAGAAGGCTCTCTGATGTGTCCTCTCATCATTCATTGTATCTTGTCCGTCATCACATCATTGGCTAGGATTTGGATACTCGTGTTTCATTTGTGTCTGGCTTTCTTCACTATTCTGTGAGATTCACCCGGGATATGATTCAATCTTTTTCAATCCTGGCATTATTCCATTATAAGACAATATCATAACAGACTCATGGTGAATATTTAAATTATTTTTATTAATATAAAAATGCTGTTATGAATATTTTTATTTTTATTTTTGGTTTTTCAAGGTAGGGTCTCGCTCTAGCCCAGGCTGACCTGGAATTCACTCTGTAGTCTCAGGGTGGCCTTGAACTCATGGCGATCCTCCTACCTCTGCCTCCCAAGTGCTGGGATTAAAGGTGTGCACCACCACACCCGGCTCATGATTTTTTTTTTTTTTTTTTTGGTTTTTCGAGGTAGGGTCTCAAGGTAGGTCCAGGCTGACCTGGAATTCACTCTGTAGTCTCAGGGTGGCCTTCAACTCATGGTGATCCTCCTACTTCTGCCTCCCAAGTGCTGAGTTGTGTCTGGAAGACATCATTATAAGCATTCCTCTCCTTCCTTTGGCTCTTACATTCTTTCTGCCACCTCTTCTTCAATAAACCAGTGTCTTGGGCTGGAGAGATGGCTCAGAGGTTAAGGCACTTGCCTCCAGTGCCTAAGGCCCCGGGTTCAATTCCCCAGGACCCTCATAAGCCAGACCCACAAGGTGGTGGTGGCCCTGGTGCATTTTCTCTCTCTCTCTGCTTGAAAATGAATAAATATTAAAAAAAGTAAAGCAGTGTCTTAATATCTGTGAAGACCTATTAACTGTGTGAACACAGGGAGTCTTACCAAGCCACAGTAACAATCTAAGCCTGTTTCTCATTCATAATATGATGCTTCCTGGGCTGGCTGTCTCTCTCACTTGAGAGAGTGCTTGTGAAGCACGCATGAGGCCCTGGGTTCGATCCCCAGCACTGCAGAAAACCAGAAGGCACAGTCCTCTAATCTCAGCGCTCAAAAGGTGCAGGAAAGCAGGAGGATCAGGAGCTGAAGGCCATCTTGGTTACACAGTTTGAGGCCAGCATGGGCTACATGAGACCATGTTGTAGCCAAAGGGGGAAAACATGTCTCCTTCACAAATTAGGATGTAAAATGCTAAGGGCGGATTAGTTCCGTCCTATTTTCGACTTCAGCTTTTATGTGTGGTTTCTGTCAGAACATCAGTATGTAGGCAATTAGAATTAGATGGCTGATCTAATTATATTACTCAGATATTTAGACAATATCTTTGCTTCCAACACAATGACCTATTCAATGTTGAAAATCTTACATAGATCTGTGGTCATTGCTCCTTAGGATCAATTTGTGACAATTAATTCAGCGATTAACCTTACATAGGAGATATTTCTTTAGAATAAAGAGGCTTACGAAGGCCAGTCTTGGCTAATTTCTCACTGTGCTAACCCTTAATGGAGTCCTGAACACCGCTACAGAAGTAAAGAAAGCAGGACCTTTATATAGATGTGTCAGTCTTAGAATTTGGCGCTATTGCAGACACGAGTCCTGTTTCTTACTTTACGGCGATATTTCTAGGGAGAAACAAATAAACGTCAGGGGGAAATGTATGAACTGGGTGTGTGGTGAGAGTTAATGCCATAAAAGGCTGAGAGACCTGGGAAAACAGGACAGATGTTCCATTCTTAGGGAGTAAAGAAGAGAGGAGAACAATGAAACTCAGGACGGAAAGGGAACAGATGACGGAGACCCAGGCCAGCTGTTTTCCAGATAAGAATGATTAATTCTCCTGTGGGCTCAAGCCTTAACTGATGCCTGACAAAGTAACAGAGCAATTTCCCTATATGGAGGAGAAAAAATGCTTCAAGATGTTCAAAGAGTCCCCTGAAAGAGGAAGGTTGTTTCCCCATAAAAATACAGAAAACCTCAGCCCACTCAGTCTTGTTTCCACTTCTGTTACTTTTACGTATCTATGAACTTCCCCAGCCCTTTGTAGCATTTACCATTCCCCTAGGTAACAGACTCAGCTAACTACTTGACCCTTCTTGAACGTTCTCTGCTGGCTCCCGGGCAACAGACCCACCCTGGGATCTCTCCTCTCGCTAGCTGTATCTCCTTTATGAGTTTCTTTGTGGCCTGTTCCCAGGGAGAGGGTCATTCTCACATTGCTCCCCATCCATGCTGCTGACTTCACAAATCCTAAACTCCTGCTACCTTTCATCTAGGCTTCACACTCACACATCTAAATCCCTGAGGTCCACTGGAAGCATCAGTTAACTCATGTAAAATAAGTTTATTCCCACCAAACCTATTTCACACTTGAGTAAGGATACCACTTGTCAAACTAGATTCATGATCCCCCACCACCCCAAGGGTCTCATTCTAGCCCAGGCTGACCTGGAATTTACTACATCGTCTCAGGGTGGCCATGAACTCAAGGTGATCCTCCTACCTCTCCCCCCACCCCGGGTGCTGGGATTAAAGGCATGTGCCACCATGCCTGGCTAGGATATTCTATTTTGTGTCTTCTAGGGGAATTCTAGTAGCTTTGCTTGCCCTAGCCAGAGTCCATGGTAACTAAATTACAAGGAGAAAAGAATAAAGGAAGTGAAAAACTCACAGAAATAATTGGGGGACATGTTTGGTGACCACCCCAGGTTAACTGACATTACACAAACCAGTTAAGAACATATATACATATATATATGGGGGGGGGGAGAGAATTTTCCCAAGGTAGTGAGAGTTTCAGGGAAGCTCCATAGGCCCCTTCCCTTGAGTGGGAAGTGTCTCTAGCCAGAGCTCAAACCTAGATGCTAAAACTGATTGGTCAGGTATAGACCAATCAGCTATCTCTCTGACTTACCTGGTGGAAGTTTTTTTTTTGGTTTTTCAAGGTAGGGTCTCACTCTAGTCCAGGCTGACCTGGAATTCACTGTCTTCTCAGGCTGGCCTCGAACTCATGGCGATCCTCTTACCTCTGCCTCCCAAGTGCTGGGATTAAAGGCGTGCACCACCACGCCCGGCCTGGTGGAAGTTTTAAAAAGGTCACCAAAACAAAGCCCAGTCTCTTCCTCACCCACATGGCCTAGAAGAAGGACCTCTGACTCTCTAGGGAGCGGTAAATTCTCCCCAGCCCCACACCACAGTCTAATGGCTGCGGTGAGGGGCTGGATTTCCTTTCTACCTGAACCTTTCCTTCTCATGATCTTTTCTTTTCCTGCTTGCTTAGCTGAACAGCATAGATTTTGGCTAAAACCTCTCCGAGTTTTCTCCCCACACTGGTGGCTGGATGTGATGGTTGGGCTGCTTCCCCTCTTTCCCAAATCCTCTGAACTGACTCCAACCTAGAACAAACGTGTGATAAGAAGACGCTCTCAGTCGAAGTTGTCCAATTCTTTGGCATTCTGAGATACAAACTCTAGGGGAAGTACAGCGGTGAAGACCCGGGTGTTCATCTGCTGTTCCCAGTCCCTTCTACAGTAGGATCTTGCTCTAGCCCAGGCTGACCTGGAATTCACTGTCTTCTCAGGCTGGCCTCGAACTCATGGTGATCCTCTTACCTCTGCCTCCTGAGTGCTGGTATTAAAGGTGTGTGCCACCATATCCAGCTTCATGGTTTTTAAAAACCATTTATTTGTGCATATGTGTGTGTTGACATGGAACTCAAACAATCTTCCTGCTTCAGCCTCCCAAGTGCTGGGATTATAGGTGTGAACCAGAAAACCATGTTCCTGTCATACTGCAAGACTGGAGGGTTGAAGAGCTCAGTCTGCTCACAAGTGGGTGAGAATGTCAGTGTCTCCTGTACCCTGGGCTCTTCTCCCATTAACTTTGCCATTACCTTTCCTTTCCCCTTAGACACACACACATTTACTGAAGAATTGCACTTTTCTAAAAGGCTTTGAGTTGACCCGATGTTTTCCTAACAATGTGACCAGTATTTACAGAGTGATTACTATAAATGTTCAATATGCTACTAACAGCAGAGAAAAAAAGGGACTAAGAACTCTCTTTGTAAACAAAAAGTGTCTGAGTTTATTGAGACAGAGTCTCATGCAGCCCAGGCTAGTTTTGGACTTGCTATGTAGCAAAGGCTGACTTTGAACTCCTGATCCTCCTGTCTCTACCTCCCAAGAACTGAGATATCTAGGTTCAAAACGAGAGAAAGAGGAGAGGAATTACATGAAAATACTATTATCTCACAAAAATGACATTTAAAAAACTAATACTGAAAAGTTTTTTTATTTCCAAGATCAAATATTACAACAGGACATTTACATGTATTCATAAAAAATGCAGCAGTTGAATTTATAGATCAGAGGTTTCCTGGAGTTTGGTCCCTCTCTCAGCACAGTGAGCTGATGTCTTCAAAAGACTTATCATCCCACTTCCCTCCCTCCCCCACCCAGCGTCCCACCCACCCACCCCAATTCAAGTTGCAGTATTAATATACAACTGGGGACGACACCACATCAAGAATATTCACAATTTGGTACAGCCAAAACCAGAGGATCATCAACTGAGTGAAACATCCTCACCTTAAAAAGTATTGACTACAGACTATGTGTATGGATAGACAGACCACACCCAGTTATCTAAGCGTTCCCTGGTTTTAGGGCAGGTGGTGTTCCCTTGAGTCCTAGCCAGCAGTCAGCTCTGGTTACCTGATGGCATGTTTTCTTCCCAGTTAGAGTTTCTGCCGCCTCCATGTATCTTCAGACTCCAGGCTTCCCCTAGCACCTTTATTATCACTTACTAGATACATAGGAAGGTCTCTAATGTGTCTTAAACATAAAAACTTAGTGGATGGTGCTGTTACCCCCTTCCTTACTGGCCCCAAAACCTTCTTTCCAATTTGGGGAAGCAACACAAAAACAAATTGTCTCCCAGCACTTTAGGATTAAAGGCCCAGAAAACTAAGTGCATTTTAGGAAACACTTGCCAGAAACACAATACTAGAAGCACTGTCTCTGTCTATTATTTTTGTGGATTCATTAATAAAATTAAACTATAGGTTAAACTTAGAGCCTGTCCTGCATTAAGAATTCAGATCTCAGTAAGACCACCACTTTGTCCAGAGTAAACAGCATATAAACATCCCAAGGAATTTCAACATATTGTCTGTCAGAAACTGCTTGAGAAACACTTTAAACACAAATATCCAAAGTTGACTTCAGTCAAGTCCCCAATCCATCATTATCCCTATCCTGGAAGAAATTTCATTCATCGATAACCTCTCTGTGTAAGATGAGATGTGAGGTTTGGGGGGGGGGGGAGACAAGAAAAATATTTAAAAACATAATTAGTGAAGAGATGTTGGAACTGGGCATACCAGATGATTCTAACTGCATTGTTCAAACTGAACTCATACAAGACACGCAGAGTCCACAAATAACCCCAAAAGCCTCTACTGAAGAATAACTTACTAGACTTTCTTAAAAAGTTGAGGGAAAATGAAGAGACAACCAGATACTTAAATTTGTTAATGATCAACAGAAAAACCATCTGAAAAAAAGGACTTTCAAGAGGTGTGAAAAACTTGCAAGGAAGCCCCTTAAAGTCTACGTGTCTTGTCAGGATCAATGGGATGCCCTTTGGTCTATCTGAGGCTAGAGGCCATCTCACAGCTTACTATTTCTCAGGTGTTCTAAATAGCTTTTCCAAAATGGAGGGATAAACAGGAAAGTAACGAGGCCCAAGTCCCCAACTGGGTAAGATGAAACAGCCTCTACTATAGTTTTATTTTTTTGGTTTTTCGAGGTAGGGTCTCACTCTAGTCCAGGCTGACCTGAATTCACTATGTAGTTTCAGGGTGGCCTTGAACTCACAGCGATCCTCCTACCTCTGCCTCCCAAGTGCTGGGATTAAAGGCGTGCGCCACCATGCCCGGCCTACTATAGTTTTTCATTAATGAAAAATGAAGGAACTACTTTAGTTACCTGGTAAAATAAAGGATTCTCTGGTGGCAATGGTCACAATATGAGAGGCTTTACTTCCAGGTCAGTAAGTTACCACCCAGTTAAGAGCATAAGGATTACTGTCAGAAGCCTATTTGTATTTGGAGTCACCTCATCTCATTTACTGGCACTTCTCACCACTAAGAGCAAAGTAGCTTTCAGAAAAGCATACTTTAAAAGCATTTGGTTGAAAACCTGACATTCTAATGGCACTGAGTTCAATTGCACCATGAGGTCAGCTACCTTGACACCAGGAAACATCAGAATGGTAGCAAATGATTCCAGATCAAGAATCTCCCACATAGGAAAAAAATATAGAAAAGATTTTATTTTACAATTTGTTTTTTTGAGGTAGGGTCAAAGGCCCAGGCTGACTTGGAATTCACTATGTAGTCTCAGGCTGGCCTCAGACTCAGAGATCCTCCTACCTCAGCCTCTCCACTGCTGCAGCTCTAAAAGATTTTAAGAAAGAATTTCAGGTTAGAAGTTTTCAGATTAAAATATATTTCCCTTTTCCTAATGACTAGTAAATGACTCTTGATACGGTAGTTAGATGTGAAACTTTTTGTGGGGAATCCACCCAGGCGTAGAGCTTTCAAGGTGAACGTTTCATTACTGATCTACACGGTAACCCAAAGTGTTTTGGGGAAACGTGTGTGTGTGTGTGTGTGTGTGTGTGTGTGTGTGTGTGTGTGTGTGTGTGTGTGTGTGTGTGCAAGTGCCATGGCATATGTGGAGGTCAGAGGACAACTCTAAGCTCCATCTTCTTTAAGACCATACCTCTTGCCACTGCTCAGGAACTACCAGAGTGAGGTAACTTTGGACACGCTTGCCTGCTGCAGATTCTCTTGGTTCTACCTCCCTCTGTCTGAAGACATTTGGGGATCACAGTTGCACACCTGCATTATGCTTTCTGTGGGGCAGGTGCAGGAGAATTGAGCCTGGGTAGACTTTGCAAACAAGTACCTTTAACCCCTGAGCCATCTCTCTAGGCCCCATAACTTGAACTTTCGACAACTCCCGTAAGTATAGACAATGTGCCATGACCATGGCCTCCTCCCACTACTCCCCTTTTCTCCTTCCCAAATCTCTTTCCACTATAATACCTTTTTCTTTCAGGTTTAGACTTTATTAGATTAGGAAGAGAACTCCTGCCATGAGGGAGGCGAGAGGGGTAAAGCCCCTCAACTTCTTTTATGGTGGAGATAAATTCTGTTCAGCCAGGTTCAGCTTGGCTATTCTTCTCATTTGAAAACCCAAGGGACATTATAAGGCATATAAAAGTTTAGGGTATCATTTTGGGTGGGGAGGTGGAAGCTCATTGCTTGTTACCAGAGAAAACAGCCATGTGGCTCCCCATATTTGTAGATTAATATCTGACTGCTGATCTGGTTGTAGTTCATAACTACCTCATCACAGAAATCCTCAATTATGTTTATTAAAAGTACTTCATATGGATTACCCATCTTTACTTTGGGATATGGCAAAGATTATTTAAAAGGTGTGGCCAAAGTTAATCATGTTAAACCAGGTGTAATTCTATAATCTCAGCATCTGGAAGGCTGAGGCAGGAGGATCATCATGAATTCGAAGTGAGAACATCTTTAAAAAAGAGAGCTATACAGGGTCTATTGTGAAAGAGGTGGTGGAAAGATTCTAAGAGCCAAAGGAAGGGTAGGACTACTTACATGCAAACTTCAAGACCCAAAATGGCCTTAATGTTCATGACTTCACAGTGCCTGATAAGACCTACACATCATGGGACGAAAAGATGATGACACTGAAACAAAACAGAGACTAATTGAGAGGGGGAAGGTGGGAATCATAACGGTTTATGGTCTATAATTATGGAAGCTATCAATAAAAAGTTTAAAAAAGAGAGCTATAAAAAATGTTTGTGCTGGAGAGATGGCTCAGCGGTTAAGGCACTTGCCTCCAGTGCCTAAGGCCCTGGGTTCAATTCCCCAGTGCCCACAAAAGCCAGACCCAGAAGGTGGTGGCCCTGGTTTGCGCTCTCTCTCTCTCTCTGCTTGAAAATGAATAAATATTTTAAAAAATGTTTGCTTCAACTTTCCACAAATATTAATTTATAAAAATGACAAATATTGCATTTCTTAAAGCCAATTATATTAAAAATCATGACAAATTTTTGGAGAAAGGATGTCAAAAATCAACAGAATTGAGAAGAGCTGTGCATGGTGGTTCATGCCTACTATCCTAGTACTTGAGGTGGAAACAGAAATATCAGGAATTCAAGGTCATTATCAACTATATAGCAATTTTCAGGCCAGTTTGATTTACATGAGATTCTATTTTTTTTTATTTTTATTTTTTTTTTATTTTTTTTTTTTATTTTTATTATCCATAATGAGTTGCATTATTCAGTGGGCAAACAATGAGTTGTTATCCAATTCCCTAACGCCCCCCTCCCGAGATTCTATTTTAAAACAAAAAAGAAAATAGAGATTTAAAGATTTTTTTAAAATTAAGGAACTCATTCTCATCACATTCAATAATCTAGCCATCTGAGTCCACTTCATGGGAAAATTAGCTAAGCCCATCATAGTCTCTATCTAAAAAGAATAAACTTGATTCTAAACTGTTTATCTTACAGGACTGACACACATATGAGTTAAAAAAACCATTGAAATGCCACACATCTATATTATAGAAGGAATCAATATATTAGAACAGTATTCTCTGGTTCATTTTAATTCTAAAGAACATTCTTGCCAGTCATGGGAGGCAGAGGTAGGAGGATCCCTTATGTGAGTTTGAGATCAACCTGGGATGACAGAGTAAGCTTAGGCTAGAATGAGACCCTACCTTGGAAAGAGAAAAAAAAAAAAAAAACAAAAAAACATTTTTGTCCTATTCTAAAATGTGTACTATGTAAGACTAAGTATTCTGTGGCAAGAGAACGGAAATGTTCAGTAAGGCAAACCAATGAAGTTGGATATTCACTGTCTACTGTTATCCTTTAAGTATCCTATTTCAGGATTGGGAATGTAACCTGGAGGTCGAGTGCTTGCTGCCTCAAAGCAACTTATCCATTAAGGCTTGGACTACTGGGAAACTGCCACGTTCAGAAAGGGTTGGTTGTTTACTTATTTATCAATCTGTATTCTCTAAAGGAAAGAGCTACAGAAGGGTGTGCATGTGTGTGTGAGCCAGAATGAGGTACGCTCTTTATGTTTAATTTGATAAAATCTTCAAAAAGTTGTGTCTGACTAAATCAAGTGTGAATTCTACAACTTATACACTCGATTTCAAACCTGCTGAGCCAGTAGTTTGTTTAAAGCCCATAAAATTCAATTCTATTATCAGTGACATATTTGGTTCTCATTAATTACATTTTAGTCATCTGTAACACTGATTAGGCACACAGAACTAAGTTTTTGAAAATTAGTGGATCGCTTAAAAGATCATCCCAACTATTACACCCTGCTCTTAGGGGCTTTCAGTCATTGAAGTGAGGTTATTTCAAGTGACTGGAGAAATAATACTTGGACACACACAGAAAGCAAAGGAACTGGTTAACAAACACACTTTTAATTAGCCTGAGCAAAATATGTAATAGGAGAGAGACTAGATGTGTAAAATTTTGGACTGGAAAAGGTTTTCAGTGGTCTTGAGAGTTTCTTTAAGGGCTGTGCAATTCCAGGCACACATTTACATTTTCTCTATAAAATTAATTATATTGATAGTTAAACCTACAATTCCTACTCATGACAAAATTTAAAATTTTAAAATCATTTTACTTGAAAAGACAGAGAATTATTAATCTAGTCAAATTCTCTCATTTTTTTTCAGACAAAAAAACCCAAGATTCAGAGGTAGAAAGAAACTTGCCAAAGTAACAGTTAATTAGCACAAAAGTTGTTACCCAAGTGCACTTATACCCACATAGTTACCTATCATGTCATTTATAAAATACCACAAATCTGTACCCAAGTAGAGAAGGCAAATCTTCTTTTCACTTGCTGGTGGCTTCCCTCTGGTATTTATTTAAGTGTCCAAGTGGATTCGTGATAGTTATGAGTTTTTAATATGTCTGTCTCCCTAACTGGATAAAACAGTCAAGAATCAGATCTTGGGGGGGGGGTGGTGGAAATAAGATCAAAATACCTTATATACATGTATGAAAATGTAAAAAACAGAAAAAAATAAATAAAAAGTTTAAAAAAGAATCAGATCTTAGCTTTCAAAGTATTTCCAACTTCAACTAAGGACTTAATAGGTCACTGCTGATTTATAGAGTCATGAAAATACACTTTTATAAGAGCGTTAGAAACACAGGTGTGTTCGCTTCAATAACCTACCACGGATGGGACGTTATCAGAAAAGATAACTGGAAAAAAAAAGTTTTCTATCCTTCCCATTTCCTTGGCAAATAAAGCCATGGCTATTTTCTTTTCACATTTTCATTCGTGTATTTTTTTAAATTTAACAACTGGCCTTTCAAAATGTGGCCTAAGCTTTTACAGTGACAGTCCAAATCCCAACAGCTTCACCTCAGCTGCTCCCCTAGGTTCATAACGAGCAAACGGATTCCTCTGATGTAGAGCACATTTCAGAAGTGAACGGAACACTCTGGATCCAATTTTAACGGGGCCCTTGCCACGTTGCCTTGCGTGTTCATGTGAAGGCTTAGAGAGAGAGCCCATCAAGTGTGCAGCACATGCTCAACTCCAAGGCAGCCTGCGCTTGTCATCTGGCACTGTTCTCTTCTCAAATCCAAGAAAGCATTTTCTCACTAGTTTTCATTCTACCTCTTATTTCTGTCACTCTCAAAGGCTTGCTTGTTCTTTTCCTCCTAACTTTTAAAGCTACCTATAGAGAATAAGTACTTTTAACTAACCTTACCGACCTCATTTAATCTGTCCAATAAAAGCTCTCCCTTAAAGAGCACAGTAACATGCAGAAGAAATCAGGCAAACTGGAGCAAATATACTTCCTAAGTAGATCAAGTTCTTGAGCAAGGCAATACTCCCGTTGACTTTTCTGACCAACCTCCCACAGGCCTCTCTTATCAGTCCTGAAAACGACTTCTTGTACTCTGGCCATCCTGACTGTTTGATTAGTGTACCATGCCTTAGCTCTTGACTCCTATATACCTGGACTCAGTCATCTCACAGTTACACAAGATGAAAAGTCACTTTGGTTTCTCATAAAAGAATTTGCAGTACTGAGCATATTAAAAAAGAACTATATTCATCCTATATCATTTATGAACATCCTAGACTTCAGGTTCTCAAAATATGACCTATGAAGAGAAGCCAGCAGGTAAAATTCTTAACCCTCACACGAATGGTCCTGTTCTAGGAGCAGAGACAGATGCAGCACAGCACGAGGCTGAGCACACCCGGACTTCTTACCCTGTGCCTCCACGAAGTGTTAGACTTCTGACTTTGACGACCACTAAATTTTTACCCACCACTGTACCTCTGGGAGCATGTAGCTCTATTCCTCAGCTACTGTTTTTTTACACAAGTACAGAGATTCAACTGAGGAATTAGTATCTAAACCATGTTTTCTCAATAAACCAGAAGCTTCTAGTTAAGCCTCAAGGTCCTATTAAAAATACCAAAATGTATTACTCAGTCACCAATCTAAAGAGAGAACTTTGACTCAAGGTATAAATGAAATTGTAATTATATAAATATATTTATAAATATTTATACAATTATATACTTATACATAAGCACTTACACAGACTTAGAAAAAAATGTAAGAACATTAATTCAAAAGGACTCACTGAAGAACAAAGTTTCCCATGATTTCCTTGAGGAGATACATATATAACCCATTCTTTAGGGAGGTTCCCTCAAAATCCAACCATTAAAAACCATATAATTGTATACTAACAACACACGGCATCTTTTTTTAAAATCCCATAGTTGCCAAGAGAGCACTCTTCAAGTACATGGACCGAAAGATCTCTGAGCAATTTCTGTTCAAGTAAAAGAATCAATCTAAACTGACTAAACAGGTCACTCTCTAGTAACAGTTTTGTAACTGGTCAGTCCTGATTTAGCCACCAAATCCCTACTGCCCTGTCAAAGGACTCGAAATGTCAATGACAAAGCTGAGCATATAACGAAGCTGAGAGGTGACAGTATTAGAGATTCAAGATGGCCTTCTAAATAATACTGGAAAAAGCTTTCACCAACTACAATGTGAATGTGGCTTTTGTTGGCTGAAAACCCTGAAGATCGGAAGATTCCTGGTCATCTCCATAACCCCCTTACTACTTGTTGTCTTAGGAGCTGAGTTCAGAGGTCTTTCGCTCAGAGACCTTCAGTTTTGATTATTTTCTAAAACAAAACAGCACGAAGAATTTAGGTCAATCAGTCAACAGAACATTTTAGAGATTATTCCAACCAGGGTCAAAAAAATGGATCACTATTTCTAACCAAAAGAACATGGTTAGCAACTCTCAGCTACAGGTGTTTCTCCCCCACTGGGACATATCTAAGTAGGCTTGAAGCACATGGGACAACCAATAACCAGTGGCTACAACTACAAGCCATTGTACTGCATGAGTACTGAACACCTGCCTTCCTCCAGATCACTGTGTACTTAAGACAATGGAGCCAAAGCAACTAATATGCTGCACAGGCAAAACCAGAAAGCACCTTCTAGTAATATGCTCACTAAATGTCCATTCTAGGACTATAAGGTTGAATTTAATGAATTTTAAAGTAATGATGAAGACAACTGTCTCAGGCTAGGACACGCCATGGTGCTATACACACTACACTTGAATACTCATTTGACCAATAACACAAGTCACAAAAGTAACTCATAACTGGAAGATGGGAATCCTTTCTGAAAAAAAATTGGAGTATGACAACCAGTATTATAAAGGATGCTTTTCCTGCATAAACAAATGCCTGGATATTTATTGGGATCTTCCTATATGAAGAACAAAATACATGGTAAAGAATTTCTTCTCCCTACTAAAAACGGGGGCTTATCGAGGTTGTTTTTATTCTGAATCTAGTCAGTCAAAGAATCTGAGGGATATCATTGGATCCAAAAACAGTCTCATGCAAGAGACAGACCACTTATTAGAACAAACATTTCCTGGGAAAGATCTTATCCTCACACTTGTATTTGGTCATCCGGTTAGGTAAGAAAGAAAGTGGGAAACAGAGGAGAGGGAGGAGAAAAAAGGAGAAAGAGTGACTGCAAGAAAGAAGAGGAAATAAAAGAGAAGGCAGGTGACTAGCTTGCCCAGCTTTGGCTCTATGGTACTATGGGCCAAAATGCACACTTAGGAACATGGTATCTCACAGGAAAAGGGAAAAATGGGGTAAGCTGAGAGAGGTCAGGTTATAGTGTTAATTTCTTTCCTGTACAAAGACAGTCTCTTGAGGACAAAGGCCTGCCTCTTGTAAAGTCATGGCATAGTCCAGATGAGAGAGCTTCCTTCGAGGGAAGTTGGTGAGAAGTTCAAAACGTTCATTTGGATATCCTTTAGACTGAACATGCTTCACCAAAGCCTATAAAAAACAAGAGAAAGAAAGGCTGTTAGGAGAAAATTAAAGGAAACGACATAAAATGAGCTAAATATTTAATACTACTCTTTATCACCACATTGGATGATATACAAAATACAAATTACTTAGGTTATCAAAGCTTACAGAAGGACAAATATAACTCTTTTGAGAAAATAAATCTAGATCCAATAACTGAAATGGACTCATTACTATCTCCCCAATGAGTCAAACCAAAATTATGAAACATAATCCTGGTTTTTAAAATATTTCATCAATTTTTCTTCCAACACAAAAGATATCTAAGGCCAATCTTATCACTAACTTTGTCTTCTCAGAAACCAACCGTACAACTGTTAAAATTTCTTCAGCATCTCCCTCTCTACAAATGCTTTCTCATCAGGATTAAAACATAATCAAGCCTCTTTTGGTCTCTACTGACTGCCTACTCTTCCATCTAACTTCATAACTGAACTTCTCCAGAGTGGTCTATAGGGGAATACTCCTTTATCTCTAAGAGATATGCTCCAAGACCCCAATGGATGCCTGAAAACAGACTTCTAAAACACATATTGTTCCTGCGGTACATGCATATCTATGATAAAGCTTATAAATGAGGGATAGCAAAAGATTAATAATAAAAACATAACAATTGGGCTGGAGAGAGGGCTCAGTGGTTAAGGCACTTGCCTGAAAAGCCTAACAACCAGGTTCATTCCTCAGTACCCACATAAAATCAGATGCATAAAGTGGTGCATGCATCTAGAGTTCATCGGAGGCCCTGGTGTGCCCATTCTCTCTCCTTGCAAATAAATAAAAATATTTTAAAAAATAACAATATACCATAATAAAATTGCCAGCATTACTTCTCATAATTAAGATTCGAGACAATTATTAAGAGTCAGGCTGGGTGTGGTAGCTCACGCCTTTAATCCCAGCGGTTGGGAGGCTGAGGTTAGAGGATCAAGAAGAGTTGAATCACAAAACAACTAAAACTTTATCTAGTGACACTGAAAGGATATGTGTATATACTATATATATGTATATATATATTATTTTGGCCTATTTTGAGGCAGAGCTTTCTATCTCAGTCTTCTGAGTGCTGTGATTAAAGGCATGTAGCACCACACCCAGCCCCAAAGTATTTTTTTTTAAGGTAGAATCTAGCTCTAGAATTCACTATGTAGTCTCAGGGTGGCCTCAAACTGTTGGCAATCTTCCTACTCTGCCTCCCAAGTGCTGGGATTAAAGGCATGTGCCACCATGCCCAGCAAGAGTATGTTTTTATAAACATAATTTTTAAAAAATGTAAAGGGTTACCAGGCTACAAACACTATGATCCCTATTAGAGTCAATCTGGTAATGCGCTTACTGACTCACTCACTGCTAGGTGGTATATACAGCCTGGCTGTCCTGGACAAAGGGATGATTCACATCTCCGGTGATGGGAGTTGGGGTAGTGTAGGACTGTACCACGCCACTCAGAATGGCATACAATTTAAAACATGAATTATTTCTGGAATTTTCCATTTAAGATTTTTAGACCACAGCTGACCCTGGGTAATTACAAAGGTGAATAAGGAGGGGACCTACTGTACTTGTTCTTTCTCTGGTCTCCCCACTGTTCCATCCCAAAGAATAAGCCAGGAGTCTGGCTATCAGCACCAGAAGCCAGCCCCTACTTCTACACATCGTGGTCCTCTAGCAGCTACATGGGTTGAACCTCTTAGGCTCATGCTTGGAGCACTTGTGCAGGTCCAGAGCTGAAACTTCCTAGCTGGCAGGGGCTAGTGAAGGGCACACCATACCCATCTCTGGGCTCCAGTCTAGTGCTTCTAACCCACAGACACGTGGACAAGCCTCCAGCTCCCAGCGTCACACCAGGAACCTCTGCCACATGTTCTCATTGCTGTTCCTTCTCTCTGAAACCATGAACCAAAAGAACTATTTCCTCCCGTAAGTTGTTTCCGTCAGGTATTTTGTTGCAGGTATGAGAAAGTGATTTAAAATATCAAGCACAAATACAAGGCCATGTATAGACATCTGACAGGGAGGGAGGGAGGGAGGGAGAGAAGGAGGGAGGGTAGGTTACCAATCCACAGCTAGTCAAACTGATTCTCCTTTTCAGCAACTGAAAAACACAGGGAGAAAGCCCGCCAGCTGATTTTAGATGAAGAGCCCTCAAGTCCACCATGATGGACCATGTCATGCACAAGTTGAGGAATAAGCAAAAGCTACTCTCTACAGAGAGGAGCATGTGAAGAGACTCACAAGGAGAAACCCAACATGCCGAAGAAGATATGCAAAAGCTAGTCTTGGTTTTTCAACCACTTCGTAGTAATAGCTACTAAGAAATCCAAGATCCTCACTACAGTCTCTTCAAATAACCCCATTCCTCTTTTTCTATAAGTAATAATTTTGGCTGGGTTTGCAGTTCACATAGCCACAAAGCGGAAAAGCTTTGACTGGCTTGTGATTTACCTAAAATAACGTGAAAGGAAATAAACTAGCTAAAACCCAGGCAACACATGCCTGTAATCCCAGCACTTGGGAGGTTGAACAGAACTGCCATGAGTTATAAGCCATCTTGGGCTCAAAACAAATCAATGTAGTTAGGCATGGGGCGCATGCCTTTAATCCCAGCACACTCGAGGCAGAGGTAGAAGGCTTGCTCTGAGTGTGAGGCCAGCCTGGGACTACAGAGTAAGCGCCAGGTCAGCCTGGGCTAGAGTAAGGCCCTGCCTTGAAGAAACAAAAACAAAACAAAACCCCCCAAAGCAAACAAACTAACCAAAGACTCATCACAGTTAGGTTCCAATTAGAAATCAATCAGATTAAATACCCAACACCTATTTCTAATAATCAAGCAATGCTTACTAGCTTAATTCTGATGAGCAAAATTTATCTGGGAGGGTGTACTTTGGTGGTAGAGCACTTGCCTAGCATGCATTAGTAACCGCTAGCACAACAAACAGTATTTATCTGCCTCAACAAAATGCTTCAATAAGATAAACTCACTAGCAGTTTAGCTTGCTCCGGAAGAGTGATCTGTTCCCTTTTTCCATCTGGGTACCGCAACATCAGCTGTGCTTTTGGTCCTAAGGGAAGAGTTGTTTGTTTGTTTTTTTAAAAAAAGTATATATATATGTGTGTATATATATATATATATAGGTACATGAGAGCAAGTAAAAAAAAAGTAAGTCATTGGGTAATATTTAACTTTTAAGTAAAGCTTGTCTCATAGCTCACCATTCACATCCACTTCCTCCACGATTCCATCTGACTTTTCAGGCGACATCTCCAAGATCTCTGGATCCACAGCCGGCAACCCTTGGTGGTTTGCGGCTGTTCCAGGTTCAGTTCTGGCTGGGTGCTCAGCCTGTGGCCTTCTATTTTCCTCTTTTCGATGCCCCAAATCTTTGTGAGGAGATTTTCTGGACTTGGCAAGGCTCTCTACTTCCTCTTCTTCATCAGAACCACAAACAGATATGAACTCCTCACTGCCAGAAAAAAGTTCAGATTCAGACTCTTCATCTGAGCGGCTATCCTGTTTTGTCTGTGTTGAATCGAAATGTGTCTCTTGCAAGGAGGCTCTGATGGCAGCTTCTAGCTGGCTGTCTTCACTTGCATCTATAAGGCTCTCCTGTGAGATGCAGTCATAAAACACAGGTACAAAGAAAAAAAAAGTTAAGCCAAAAATCAATCAAGTTAAACAGGGCATAACTACTGTAAAAGTTAAGTTACCATTAGTATTTTCTGCTGAAAATATCTCTTATGCCAAGCATCAAACTATTTAAAGGCAAGCACTTTTATCTTAGAAAATCAAACTGGAATGGATATTTTTTTTTTTGAGACAAGGCCTCATGTACACAAAGCTGACACTGAACTTCTTCTGATCCTTCTGCCTCCGCCTCCCAAGTGCTGGGATTACAAATGTGCACTACCAACTGAGCAACATCTCCAGCTCTGGAATGAACGTTTTAAGACTAAAAACTAAAACTAAAAACTAAAAAGTTATCACGAACCTGGGCATGTTGGCACAAACCTATAATGCTAGCACTAAAGAGGCAGAAGCAGCAAGACTGCTGCAGACTTAAGGCCAGCAGGGGCTCCACAGCTGAAGACCAAGCCTCCTAGGATGCTTTAGTAAGACACTGTCTCGAAATAAATTAAAACCAAGCTCACCTAGCAGAACTGGTGTTTTTAAAAAAATTTATTGTAAGCAGAGAGAGAGAGAGAGAGAGAGAGAGAGAGAGAATATGCATGCACCACTTTGTTCGCCTGCCTTTATGTAGGGCGATTTAAGCACAGGTATTTTTGCCATCAAAATGAAAACAGTTTTTCTTGCTCAGAAAAAAAGGCAAAAATTGGGGCTGGAGAGATGGCTCAGAGGTTAAGGCACTTGCCTCCAGTGCCTAAGGCCCCAGGTTCAATTCCCCAGTACCCACATAAGCCAGACCCACAAGGTGGTGGCCCTGGTTCTTTCTCTCTCTCTCTCTCTGCTTGAAAATGAATAAATAAAATATAAAAAATATTTTAAAAAAGGCAAAATTATTATTATTTTGTTTTTGTTTTTTCGAGGTAGGGTCTCACTTTAGCCCAGGCAGACCTGGAATTCACTATGTAGTCTCAGGGTGGCTCACGGCAATCCGCCTACCTCTGCCTCCCGAGTGCTGGGATTAAAGGCGTGCACCACCACGCCCGGCAATTATTATTTTGTTTTTGTTTTTTGAAAAAAGGCAAAATTAAAGTGCTAAATATAAGACAAAATGCTATTCTTTAAAATGACTCAACACTGGGCTGGAGATGGTCCCCAGGTTCAATTCCCCTGGACCCACATAGCCACACCCACAAGGTGGTGGCCCTGGTGAGTTCTCTCTCTCTCTCTCTCTCTGTTTGAAAATGAATAAAGTATAAAATAAAATATTAAAAAAATAAAAAATAAATAAAATGACTCAACAGAAAAAGATGTCTACCTTGCTCACCACTGAATGAAGTAATTTTTAGTATTTTGAATGCAATGATTACTAGATTGAAACCAAAACAAAAATGAGGAAAACATGCTAATCATGGTGGTATATGTCACGCTTTTAAGTTTTGCTCTTTTTTGTTCTTGATCAAGTCTTGATCAGGTTTGGCTTTACTTACTACTCTGAGACAAGGTTTCACAAAGCATAAGGTGACCTCAGATTTACTATTCTTTTCCTGCCTCAGCTTCCTGAGCGTTAGGGTCATATAGGTGCACATAATGCCTTTCTGGAATATATGACAGAAAAAAATTTACACACACACACACACACACACAGCTGGGCATGGTGGCCCACGCCTTTAATCCCAGCACTCAGGAGGCAGAGGCAGGAGGATCATTGTGAGTTCAAGGCCACATTGAGACTACATAGTGAATTCCAGGTCAGCCTGGGTTAAAGTGAGACGCTACCTCGAAAAGAAAAAAGAAAACACACACGCACACAGGATAACCTAAAATTGAACATTATTCCATGACACTAAGACACTAAATAGAAAGGGGGAAAATATAAGAGTAAGAAGTCAGAAAATAAAGCAGGCTTCCCAGTGAAAGTCTGCAAGCAATTGCACAGAGATTTCTTTTTTATTTATTTATTCATTCATTTTCAAGCGAGAGAGAGAGAGAGAGAGAGAGAGAGAGAGAGAGAGAGAGAGAGAGAGAGAGAGAGAGAATGAGCACCAGGGCCACCACCTTATGGGTCTGGCTTATGTGGGTAACGGGGAATCAAACCTGGGGCCTTAGGCACTAGAGGCAAATGCCTTAACCACTGAGCCATCTCTACAGGTCCAGAGATTTCTTTAATGCCTTTTCCAATATATTTGACCTCATAGATAAAATGAATAGATACCCACTAAAACTTACTCAAAAAGAAAGTTATCTAAGTAGACCTATATCTAGTAATGAAATTGAATTTGTGCCTTAAAAGAAAATTCCTAAATTAAGGTGGTAAATGTCACCAAACATTAAGAAGAAAAGTGGCCTGGAGAGATGGCTCAGAGGTTAAGGCGTTTGCCTACAAAGCCTCACAACCTGGGTTCAATTCCCTAGTACCCATGTAAAGCCACATGTACAATGTGACATATGAATCTGGAGTTTGTTTGCAGCGGCTGGAGGCCCGGCATGCCCATTCTCTTTCTCTCTCTCCTCTCTCTGCTTACAAAAAAATAAAAATATAAATAATACCCTTCATGGACACATACTCTCTCTCTTGTTGAAAATATTTTTTAAAAGTGTGTCTGGAGCGAGGTGTGGTGGTGCACGCCTTTAATCCCAGCACTCAAGAGGCAGAGGAAGGAGGATCTCTGTGAGTTCAAGGCCATCCTGAGACTATAGAGTGAATTCCAGGTCAGCCTAAACTAAAGTGAGACCCTACCTCGAAAAACAGAGAGAAAAAAAAAACAAAAGCAATGCATTAGATTTAAGAGAGTTAAAAACTTAGCAAACCTCCTCTTGCTGGCTAGGTGTCACAGTGCTAGAACTTGCTAAGCAGGCTGTTGGAGAAAAATTATCAACAGTTTTACCAAACAGTTGACCCCGAGAGAGAAACAACTTATCAGCCAGGCCTGATAATACCTACACATAAAATGAGGAAAAGATGATGATGCCAAAACAAAATAGAACCTGAGAGGGAGAAGAGAAGATAAGGGGGAGGAGGGAGCGAATCATAATGGTTTATAATTATGGAAGCTATCAATAAAAAGTTTTTAAAAATAGGAAATATCCAATTTTATTGAATATGAATTATGCTTCAGTAAAGCTGTAATTTTTTTGAAGTTAAGGTGAACTCATCACACACAAAGAAAAGCAAAAATATGCCTACATAACGTAGTAACAGCTTGGACTGACTACAGATAATGATACTGTGTACAGAGTAGGTTGCTTTTAAAGAACAACAATGTTGAACATTGCTAGTTTCCTATCTCATATCCATTTCTCCTCTGCTTCCTGACAGAACTTCGGTTGTGCTTATATAAGAAAATGTGTCCAGGTAAAATACACAGATTATGTTTTCCAATGTGAAGAGGTGCAACCTCTTCTTCCTCACCCATGCTTGGAATGTAGATGTGGTATCTGTCTGTGCAGCACCTACTCTGTGCCCACAGGACAACCAATAGAGGAATATTTGTGAAGAGAGGTGTATGTCTGTCATTCAGCACTTAGGAGGCAGAGGCTGGAGAACCCTGAGTTCCAGGTCAGTCTAGATTACAAGACTCCCCCCAACCCCCAAAAAACCTTCCACTTAACTGGATGTGGTGGAGCACGGCTGTAAACCTAGCACTTGAGAGGCAGACGGAGGAGGATCTGAAGCTGAAGGTCATCTTTGACTATATAGGGAGTTTGAGGTTAGCCTGAACTACAGGAGACCCTATCTCAAACCCTCCTCACTACTAAAGCAAAAGCCCTTCTCTTAGAGCTTTTCCTTAAATCACTACTTACCCTAGATGATAATTTAAGAAACAACTGTTTCCCAAACAGCCCACTACCGATACAGACTGCCAAAGACACACGGCTCTAAAACTAATTTCAACACCTCGCTCGCTACCACCAAAACCTAAAGAACAAATATAACCAATATGTGACTGTCATATATTTAAAATAGCTTAATTGAAACTAATTATGATACCAACTACCAAAGAGTTGCCTAATACTAGCATATTGTAGGAATTAAGTCTAGAAACAGACTGAACCAGAGAGCCAGGCCCTATAGCTTTATGAATAGTAATAATGCCAAAATTATAACACAAGAGTCACTCTAGCAATAGCTCCATTCCATTGATGTTTCCATTTGGACACCAGCAGCCCTCCTAAAAGAATGAACGAATTACCAGAACAAACTGTGGGAGTGTTTTTCATGGACCTTACAAATCACTTTTCTAAGGACGCTGCTGTGCTACGCTGAACTCCTGATCTGTAACTTCACAGACACGCAATTCACCCGCTTAAATCAACCCTAAAGCACAGGCTTCCCGTGTCTTGGCACACCTTTGGGCGACCGATACTAACAAGCAGGGTTGAGATGCTGGCTGGACTCAGCTATGCTCTTGGCCCGACTTCC
Organism: Zapus hudsonius; assembly: GCA_004024765.1. Taxonomy (NCBI): domain Eukaryota; kingdom Metazoa; phylum Chordata; class Mammalia; order Rodentia; family Dipodidae; genus Zapus; species Zapus hudsonius. The sequence goes on along the minus strand of PVHP010025849.1, from coordinate 1,570 downwards.
TCTGACCCAGAACAAGCCAGCGTGCTTGGGAAGTGCTGACCGTAGTGCTGACGACATGTGGTCAGTAATGGATCGCCCACTGAGCCACCACAGATCTGAAGAAGACAACAGGTGGGCTCAGTGTGATAACATTTGTGAACAGAGAGCGTGTGCTCTGGATGGGCAGAGCCCAGCAGGCCACACCCCTAAGTCTAAGGACTATCCAGCTCATGGGCTGTTCCTCTTGTTCACGGATGAGCACTGAGAGCCTGTGAGCAAGAGCGATGGTCACAGAAACATCAGAGCAGCAGCAACGACAGATACAGTTGGTTCATTTGGTTCAAACGACACAAAGGGTCCGTTTATTTTTCCTCAGGTTCTGCAGAGAGAGAGAGGCAGCTAGCCCAAGGGTTAGTGCCCATCTCCTGAGGAAAGCTGTAAAACGAATTTGACCTTATGAATTATTGACTTACTCTTTTGGACTTTAGCCCTACAAACTGGCAGTGATTCAGTATAACCTGTTGGCCTCATAACATCAGGTGGGAATTCAATGCCATGACCACCAACAGCAGTATCAGTCGCCCCATCGTCCCCTCCCATGGATAGGAGGAAGTCTCTTCTACCTGCCCTCTGAACCTGTTGCTGTCTTCATTTTCCCCACCCCCAATCTCTCACCTGCCTGCCCCTTTGGACCCTGGACTCAGAATGTCTCCACTTGGAGCTGTTGAGTTACAGGTGGTTTCTGTGCTGTGAATATGTGTATCTCACAAGCAGCTAATCCACTCTTGGATAAATTATCCCAAAGGTTAATTGCTATGATTCCAGGGCTGGATCCCCAAGTAGGGCTCCCCCTAGTGGTGGCCCTTAGGAAGTGGTACCTCCAACTATCAGGGTTGTTCCATCAGCTGTCCTGCTCCACATACTTAGTTTTAAAAAAACTTCTAAAAACTTACTTATTTGAAAGAGTCTCTCTCTCTCTCTCTCTCTCTCTCTCTCTCTCTCTCTCTCTCTCTCTCTCTCTCTCTCTCTCTCTCTCTCTCTCTCTGTGTGTGTGTGGGTGTGTGTGTGGGTGTGTGTTTGGGAACACCAGGGCCTTTAGCTACTCCAAACAAATTCCAGATGCATACACATTTTGTGCATCTGGCGTTACTGGGTACTAAGAACTGAATCCTGGTCACAGGCTTTGCTGCTGAGCCATCTCTCCAGTCCTCTTTTAAAACTTTTTATTGCCAACCTCCATATCTGTGCCCTGATCATAATATCCCCTCCCACTTCCTCCTTTACTCTCTTCACCAAACTAACTAGTCCATGTTCATTCACATTTTTTTGTTTGTTTGTTTTTCGAGGTAGGGTCTTGCTCTACCATAGGCTGACCTGGAATTCACTATGTAGTTTCAGGGTGGCCTTGAACTCACAGTGATCCTCCTAACTCTGCCTCCCAAGAGCTGGGATTAAAGGAGTGTGCCACCATTCCTGGGACATTTCATTTTTTTTTTTAAATATTTTATTTATTTATTAGAGAGAGAGAGACAGAGAGAGAGAGAGAGAGAGAGAGAGAGAGAGAGAGAGAGAGAGAGAGAGAGAGAGAGAG
>PVHP010025848.1:0-24912 GCA_004024765.1 Zapus hudsonius | reverse complement strand
TAGACTAGCAGAAAGAAGTGAGAAATTATGAATGAGGGGTAAGGGATGGGGGGATGACCTAAGCATGAAGCTAAACCAAAATGGGTTCAAAATCATAAAATCCTCACAAGCATACTGTAACCTATTGAGCAAGTAGTGGGTGTCTTCTGGCAAGAGGGGCCATTAATAGAACAGGAGAGAGTCTAAGCCTGTGAAAAATTGACCAGTCTGGCAACTCCTGGTCCCAGTCATCGGCTCCTTCCCTCACTGAGCTGTTGACCAAAGTGACCCATGAGGTTCCAAAAACAAGATAGGATTCTGTTAAAGCTCTTGAAGGCCCTCCCCAGGCCTGAGGCAGGATTCTGTTGCTGAAGAAACTACTTAAAACCACCTATCAGCAGCGAGAGACCCTGCGAGGTCCAGAATGGTAACCAGCCCCCAGATGGTAGTTAGTGCAGTGCTGGAAGGCACTACATAAGCTGCCCAGGGAAGCTGGTCAATGACAACTGGAGTAAACAGAGACCACTGGCATGAAACACAGTCTGCTACCATGAGTAGGCTGACCACACTTCCTACTGGGAGAGAACAACAAACCAGGAAAGAAGTGCTTGTGCAGTGGAGGAGCCAAAGCCTTGGGGAGGCAATCAACAGCTTTTAAACTTGGCCAAATAACCCACTTAGTGAGGGGAACCCTTAACTGGAACTGGGGACTTATGGCGATATGCACTGGGAGCTGGACTCTTGGACCCTCAATGAGAGATGCACTATGCGAGCGATTGACGGAGAGGCGACTACAAATAGAATCTAGCTAATTCTGAAATGTGTCTATCAGTTAACCTATACTGATTTCACTCTCCGATGGAGATTCTGTTTGTATCTTTTAGACTGCAGCAAGAGAGAGCTGTGGCTCATCCAACTCTACCAATGAACCTTCACAGGCTGATAGCTGACATCCTGGCAAGAGAGTCACCCCAGACATACCATGGAGGATCCATATGGAACCCCACAGAAAATGATGGGATGAACAAGTGACCCATAGTGACAGCCAATCAGTCAACACATGATAAGCCAGTGAGACAGACACCAATGATTTTCAACACAACCTAAAGCAGAAGTAACAGAACCCCTAAGTTCTCAACAATAAAACAGCATTAATAATTACCCACCATGACTCAGGGAACTGAGTGGAACAGGGAGCAGAAAGATTGTGAGAGCCGTGGTGGGGGAGAATATCCAGAGACATCGCCCCCCTCAGTAACAACATACTAGGGCCGGTGGAAACAGGCTGACTCCTAGGCTATCCATGGTCCCCTGCCCCAAGGACTGATCCAGACTGCCCACGGAGGAGGATATCTAGTTGAGTGGGGATGGGGAAGAGGGGCATTGGGGATAACAACTAATTGTTTGCCCATTAAATAATGTAACTCATTATGGACAATTTTTTTTAAAAAGAAAGAAAAGAAAGACTGAGAAGATAACTCCATGGGCAACATACTTCCACACAAGCATAAGGAGCTGAGTTTGAATCCCAAGTATCCACATATATGCCAGGCGGATGTGGGGGCCTGCCTGTAACCCAAGCTCTCAGGAGATGGTGACAAGGGATCATCAGGGCAAGTTGGCTAGCTGGACTTGCTGAATTGGGGACCTCTGGGCTCAAGTGAGAGACTTTGCCTCAGTAAATAAGGTAGAGGAAAAAATGGAGGAAAATACTGATGTCAATCCCTGGCCTGCACACGTGCACACACCTCCATACCTACAAATATGTGCTGGTATACACAAGAGAGCATGCCCCCTGCAACCCCCTCCTACACACACACCACATGCAGATGAAGACAAAAAATGGTCTTGAACTTCAAACTATCTCATTAGAAAATGGCTCTCTCCCCACATTTTAAAACCTAACAGCATATGAGTGGTTAGATTCATCCCAGTGTCTCAAGCCTGTTTGGGGCATAAGATGGGATTTTTTCAAGCCATCATTTTATAAAAAGGTCCATGCTGTGAGCATCAAATAAGAATGTGGGTCCTGAGCAGAGAGATTGCCTGATATTGAAGTGACCTTGAGGTTTCTCTCTTCAACCTCAGAGAACCACAGGAAGTAACAGCAAAACTAATGGTGAACATAAAGTAATATAGGTGTTTAAAATGTCTAAAATGATATCTATTTTTAATGACCTCGGATGTCCCAAACCCAAGAAGGGAAGGTCAGTCTTAAAAATAACCAGTGGGACTTTACATGGTAGCATACTTCACAAGGTTTTTAAACTTCCCTAGAAAAATATTCATGATCCCAGTGTTTGGGATTAGATATAGACAGAGTGAAGGAACAAAGGAAGGGAAATAACAAAAGAAGCAATGAACAGAGCCAAAGCTCACCTTTGCAGGAGAGTCTCAGGACATTTGTTCATGCATTCATTTTAATTCAGTCTGAAAAACTTGACTAAGTCTCTAATATGTCCTGGGTTCTGAGCTGGGCTGTTGACACCTGGTAGACCATAGTAAGAATACCCATTGATCACAAAATTGTAGGTAAGCCATCTCACTGTTTGTCAAAAGTTTAAATGTGTGCTAGACATCTTACCTTCATTTCTCTCTCATTCATTCAGTCATCCAGTTACCCAGCAAAAATTTAAGCACTGATCTACATTAAGCATTTTCCTAAGTTTGGAGGATACCAAAATACTTAGAATTTAACTTTGATTAAAAAGAGCCATTGAGGGGCTGGAGAGATGGCCCAGCAGTTAAGGTGCTTGCCTTCAAAGTCTAAGGACCCAGGTTTGATTCCCTAGTACCCACATAAAGCCAGATGCACAAGGTGACACATGCGTCTGGGGTTTATTTGCAGTGGCTAGAGGCCCTGGTGCAACACCTCTCTCTCTCTCTCTCTCTCTCTCTCTCTCTCTCTCTCTCTCTCTCTCTGTCTGTCTGTCTCTCTCTCTCTGTCATAAGTAAATAAATCAATGAAATGTTTTAACAAACCTGTCATTGGGGGGCTGGAATGATGTCTCTGTGGATAGAGTGCCTGGCACTCAAGCGTGAGGATCCCAGCATCCATGTGAAAATGTTCAGCATTTAACCCAGAACTGTAGAGGCAGAGACAGGTGGGTCTCTGTGGCTCATCTAACTGCATAGGGGAGCCTGGCTTCAGTGAAGGATCCTGTCTCAGAGAATTAGGTGGACAGCAACTGAGGAAGACCCCTGGTGTTGACCTCTGCCTTTCACATGCACGTGCACACACACACACACACACACACACACACACACACACACACACACACACAAATATGAAGGGTTCCTTCAATGACGCACAAGGACACAGCAGGAAAGAGGGATGGGCTGGTGGCTCTGAGAGTAAGCCATATGTGACTCCACACCACAAGGCAACAGCAAGAAGATCTCAGCAGCTCTGCCAAGTTTCAACTTCATGCACTCAACAATGGGGATGCTGTGGAATCCTTCACCCTACTTCACCAAGCTATGGCCAAAAGTGTAACTAAGGTATCCCACAGCCAGTCTGTGCACAGTGGATGGACATTTTGGTTTGCTTAGAGGATAAGATACTGCAGCCCTCCAGGACCAGGAGCAGACAATGAAGTGGACAGCCTAGGCATCTCTCTAGTGACCTACCTATTTCCTTTCTCATCCCCCTGCGGATCTATTCACCAGGCTCACAACAGTCCTTGCTCAATGGCAGATGCTGTGTGAGGCCCTTGATGCTTTATGATGCCAGAAACAGATATAAAAGAACTTGCAGTAGAGTTAGGAGGACAATAAAAATGAAGGAGATCCTGGGAACAGGAGCTCACCTCCAAGGAATTGAATGAATGCCGTGGGGGGGGGGCTGCCTCTGGAATTTGCCTCGTCAAAGCCACTTGGGGTGGGTCATACAGGCCTCAGAGCAGCATCCGCCCACCAGCTGCCTGGGGGAGCGATACCATGTCCTGTAGACATGCACCGGTGCCTCAGAAAGTGATGCAAGTCCATCTGCTTGTGACAAAACTAAAATCAGGGTCACCCCTTTCTCCTGCCAATCAGAAGAAAGCCTTGGATATTGTCCATCAAACTTTCATGGGGAAGGAAAACAAATGTGTTTCATCCAAAGGAAATCACAAGGCAGTGACTGACTACATTACTTTTGTCAGTAGAAGGCAAATTTAGCTGCAACTCCTATGTATAACGACCCATCATGTCTTGAATGTAAAATTATAGCTTTCACAAGTTCTACACATTCCACACCCAAAGTACGCAGTACTGTGTAAGTGTAATCTGATAGTATACTCAGTAATAGAAAGGGTAAATGCAGGAGGGATTTCGACTACTTATTGATTTATGCATCATGATGATACACACTGCGAATCTGTTTTCTACCTTAAGACAGGATTTTTTTTTTTTGGTTGGATTTCTTTTCCTATGACTACAAAATATCTCCGAACTTCATAAACTGTATCAGTTTGCTAGGTATCCAGAAGGAGTCCCACCCAGAGTATGAATCAGGAACCACACATTGTTTTTAAATTCTGTCACAACTGCTTTAGAGGGACTAGTTAATTAATCCATGCTTAGTGTTCTCATCCACAAAACATAAACAAAGGCTGCCTCTCCACTGAACTCCTAGACTGCTGGGAATATACTGGAATTTGATTTAAGAAGGTTAGGTTCAAGTTTGGGTTTACTCCTGACTGGCAAATGACTTTGGATAAATCACCTAATGTTTCTGAGCTGAACAGAACTCCTCACGAAAAGCAGCCTCATTCCCCAGCCTCCTAAATTTGCCTCAGTGTTACATAGATCAAGCCAAAGTGTTTTATAAGCCACAGCTACTTAGAGTAGCATAAGGTATTATTATTAGGATCAAATAAGATCACAAATAAGCTCTTATACCTTGAGTACCTTGAGAAGTACATAATAACTGAGTGTGGCATTGAGTTTCTTGTGTGACTACATGCACGAGTCCCGTTCTTGCTGTGGGATAAAACACCCGACCAGAAGCAGCTTATGGGAGGAAAGGATTTATTTCAGACTTATGATCTTGAGGAGACGCTTCATCATGGTGGAGGAAAGCTTGGCAGCCAGCTCACAACTTCACAAATCCACAGCAGCAAGAAAGCAGCGAGTATGAGCGGGCTCTGAACAGCCTGTGAGCTAGTAGAACCGACCTCACGGTCAGTGCCTCACCTCCATCAGCAGTGCTCTAAGTCCTAAAGGCTCCACATGTTGGGGACTAAGTAAGAGGCTTGATTATAAACACTTGAGGCTACAGGGCAGATTTCACATTTAAACTATCACACTATTCATGCCGTGTGTATTTTTCACAGTGGAGTGTATTAAAGCTATCTCCTTTTTATTTTTTTCATTAGTTGTGGAAACCTGGAGGATCCTGAGCAACAGAAAGCCAGAGCATGCCCAGTTGCATTGCACTGAATGTGCCTCAGGAAGGTCGTGTGACACACTCAGCGATGGCTTTGTTTCCACCATGGTCATGGAAGACAGGACAGGTGAATGTGGTGCCCTCCTCCACCGCAGGAATGCTGAAGCTTAATTGTAACAATTTTTCGCCTGATCTTCCTTCTGCTGTAGCCAAGCAAGGCTAGGGCTCAGGTCAAGATTTGTTCAGTGAAAATCAAGTAGAAAACTGGGAATAAAATGCCATGTAAGCCTGAGTACCTGAGTTTGGAACCATGTAAAAGCTGGAAGTCAAAGTGAGCTTCTGTAATTCACTATGCCTACTATGAGATGGGGTGTAGACAGGCGAACTTCCCAGAAACCCACAGACCAGCTGGCTTGGCAAATCCAGCAGTTGACAACAAAGAACCAGAGACCTTGCCTCAAAAAGAAGTGGACAGAGAAGACCAGCCCTGGAAATTGTCCTCTGACCTCTACGTACATGCCATGGTATGCATGCACCACACTCTCACATCACACAGATTTTTTTAATCTGTGATACACACATCACACAGATTTTTTTAATCAAGTAGAACTCTTCTAGGTTAATGACATAAGATTGAACTTGGGAGTGTATTCTGGTGAAGTTTCAGTGTTGAAAGGCATATTCCTTCTGCCTCCTTCAGACTTGATGCATCCCTCTTGCAACTAGACATTCACCAATGTCCCTGGAATTATTGCTGTCCTCACCATGAGTTGTAAAAGTGACTTGGGCACGTTTGCCCTTGGGCCTTCATTTGGAACAGGGTGGGTATGGCTTCTGTTGCACCCCATGCCAACCCAAAGCACATGGCCGGCCATGGCATGAATCTCACAGCTGAAATCCCCCACAGTGACTTTTATTACTTTGATATAGTAGTTTCTTTGTAAAAGGTCAAGATTTACATGCTGACTTTGACTGGTGCAACTCACATGAAAAATTTTAAAAAGAAAGAAATTGACACAAATACATTAATCATTTGCAAGTGAAATCTGCAGCTCCTTTTGAGAAATCTCTCTTGAGAACTTTGCTTTATTTCACTGAGATGGAGAAGAGTGATATTTTATCTCAGCTCCAGGCACCACTGGGGTCAAAAGGCAAGTCCCACAGAAGAACATCTGGTTGGCAAATACAGAGGAACACAACACCTGCAAGCTCCTCATGTGTTTACCCGGTAACTGGCTGTCCATTATCCACACAAAATATGTTCTGGGGCTAGAAACAGGTGGTTGGTGCCAAGAAAGTCTGGTGTGATAACACAGCCTGTTTATCTTGGAATCTGCCCATCCTCAAATGGGCGGCCCGCCCTGAGCCAAGCCAGTTTTGGAACATTTTTTCTGCCTAGTGCCTCTTTACTGGAACCTCAACAAGTTTGGAGTGGGAGACTAAGGAGAAGGCGCTGGAGGATGACATTGAAAGACTCATGGGCTTCGGGATTTGACTTGGCCATTATGAGTGTCTGTGGTGATTGTCTGGAGGGGATCTTTGGTTTCTTGGCCTCTGGAAGGAGTTGCAAGTATTATAAGCAGCATCAAAACAAGCCAATGGAACACCCACAGGACAGGAAACTTCACCCAAGGGGCTCCGAGTTTTTCTAAAGGAATGAGAAGGGCTGCTGCATACAATTTGCCCTTGGAATCCATGCTTGTCAGTCCCACCGATGGTTTCTTATTTGTTCTTTGCAGGACTTTTGGCTGCATATGTAGCATATGCCAATGAGGCCCAGCTGGAAGAGGTGAGGGGGTGCCCAGGGAAGAAGAGTCTCTGCCAAGCCAGACCTTCTCACTGTTGAGGTTGAGGGCAAACCCAACACAACTCTGCTCACCAGCCTGAATCAAAACTGCCACCAAAGGTGTGTGGAAAGCCAACAGAGCTCACGTTTTTATTTCATTTTATTTTATTTCAGCCATTCTCAAGAATTCCCACTTTACATGCCTTTTCTCATATAATTCTCATAACAGCTTCAATCCCCTTAGTTTATGGGCTAGAAAAAGGAGGGACATCCCCAAGGTCAAGTTCGCTGGCCAAATGGCAATGCTGGGTTTTCAATTCAGTGATCTGTCGGGCTGCTCTCGGGTACGAAAACAGAAGAACATGATGCACTTATATTCCCTTCATCTCTGAATTCAGCCAATAGGTCCAGTGTGTGACCAAGCATATCTGTCTCTGGGGTTGGAGAGGTCACAAAAACAAATATGTTTGCAGCAGGCACCTTCCACTTGTTGTCCTCTTGTTAGTGATTTCCATATTCTTCATAGGCAGCCATAAAAAATTCTGCTGTGCCATTGAGGTAGGGGAGGGAACTGAGGGAGCTGTGGGCATAGCCTCATAGAGAAATGTAGATTTCCAGGTCTGCCCTTCCTGCTCCCGGTTGACCCATCCTGAGTGTTAATTCTCATCTCTTTCCTCTTGCTGAGTGTTTGAAGCGAGTTCAGTAAGCCATGTGATTTGCACATCTTGATTTGTATTTGAGCCTCTGCACTCCGTGACTTTTGTGATGGCTTTGGAGGATACCATTGTGTCAAGGTGAAGCTGGCTTCACGTGTGACCTCCAAGACTCAGTCTACCTATGATATTTGGTCCTCAATGAAGAGCAAATCCTAGTGGAATGATTCAGTGGCAAAGAAAACCAGGTAAGCCTAAGAAGATCCACATGATCTCTTTTAAAGATAATACTTATGAGTTACTTCCTGTCATTGGAATCTGTGTTCATTTCTTTAAAGTCTGTTCAATGTACCTTGGATTTAGCCTGTCAGTCACCACTTTCACCATTCTCAGCCTGTGGAAGCTATGTGAGCATCACACTCACCTTTCAAAACTCTCAGAGCAGATATGATTTTTCCGACTTTACAAGTGAATAAACTGTGCTTATGTTCATTCAAACATAAATGAAAAGCTGAAATCAGACCAAGAATACTAAGCAAACATTCTCCCTACTACACCATGTGTACATTGAAAAGTACAAAATTCTAACCACAAATGGTAGAACTTAAAAGAGCAAAAATAACAATAGGTAGAGAGGGAGGAAGGCAGGGTGGACGGTAATGGGTGACACAGTATGTACTTTATACCAATTAGAAATACGCTACCATTTGTTGGAGTCCCATTTTGTGTCCAGCCATTTATATGCACTTTCTCCCCAGCCTCTCTTTTCCTGGAAGTGCTAAGGAATATTTTCGATGTATCATTGATGAAGGGCAGACTCCAAAATGTTACTTAGTAAGCTGCCTGCAAACTACCCAAAGCTTACCCAAAGGCCAGCTTTCTAAGTTTTAGTCAGCAGAATTATCACAACTTCTTATGAAGACTCTACTTAAGGGGCTCAGGAGTTGGCTCAGTGTATAAAACACTTGCCACACAACTGTGAGTACCAATGTGCAGATCCCCAGCCCCTGCATAGATGCCAGGTGGGCATGGTGGCAGTCTGTGATCCTAGCAGGTGGGAGATGAAGACAGGGGATTCCAAGAATAAACCTCTAGCTAGACCAGAAGCAAGCTCTCGGTTCAACTGAGAGACTCAGTAACTAAAGTAGAGATCAATCAAGAGAAGTGTGTGACATCAAGCTCTATGCTCCTCATGCTGACATATACCTACACACACAGCCTTACACCTATATACTACACACATATGTCACCACACACACACACACACACACACACACACACACAGGCAAAATAACAATCTATGTTAAGAAATTTTTAGCATTTTATGAACTAAATATTATACATATACTATCTCAATTTTCCTCATAGTGATACTCAGAAACTGCCTACAAATAAAAGCCTCCTTCCCCCCCCAAAAAAAATGAAAAATGAATGTGCAAAATGGGAACTCTGACATTAACAAATATACAATGGAGAGCAATAAAAATACCCTACCCAAATGGCAATCGTCTTTAACCTGTTTTCCAAACTATGTCAAGGGGAGTCCATGAACCCAGTGATGGGACCTTTTGTGGCAGAATGATTTGGGAGAGAGAAGCAGAGTGTTTGAGAGGACCAAAGGCAATGTGTGAGCCTCAGCTCACTTCTATTACATATAAACCAGACATAAAAATATGCCTGTGGTACCAAAGACCCTTAATCCCAGCATTCAGGAGGCTGAGGCAGGAGGATTTGGAAATGGAAAACAGCTTTGGAGTACATAGTGAGACCCTGTCTCTAAAACAAACAAAAATAAAAACTAAAAACACCTTTAAAAGATGCTGATTTGGGGATGGAGAGATGGCTCAGCAGTTAAGGGGGTTATTTGCAAAGCCAAAGGACCTGACTTGATTCCTTAGTACCCACATAAAGCCTAATACACAAGGTGGTACATGCATCTGACGGGCCCATTCTCTCTCTCTTTCCCTTTCATTCTCTCTCTTATATCTCTCTCTGACTGCAAATAAATAAATAAAAATATTTTTAAAGGGGGCAGACTTTGTGTTAGGATATATTAATGAATTAATGAATTTTTATTTTGGAAGGTATGTTATTACTTTGAATATATAATGTCTTTGATTGTTAGTAATGCATATATAAATACAAAGAGACCTATTTATAATAAAATTTATGATCTCTGATTTCACAAAAATACTTTAGAAAAGAAAGATGAAAGCATCACAAAAACATGTTAGCAGTTACATTCATATGCTTATCTTATGCTATTTTTTTATATGCTTCAAATGACAGGGATATTCATTTTTACTATAACTACTTTTGAAGTTTCAAATTTTCCTAACAAAATGCATTACTCCCTGCCCTGCATCCATTAATACTTACTGCAATATCATTTCAGTTGACAATATTTACAAATATATGCAGTATGAAGATTCAGTGTATATACATAATGTGTAATGAGCAAAACAAAGTAGGTAGCATTTCTAGCTTCTCAAATATTTTTGCTATTGTTGTGGTTTTGAGACAAGGCCTTGCTATGTAGTCCAGGATGCCTTGGAATTAATGCTCCTCCTACCTCAGCATCCCGAGTGCTAGGGATACAGGTAATTTGGCTGTAATATACAATAATATATATATATAATATATACCATTATATATTATTGTATACATTACATATATAATAAACACTTGGCTCAAATATTTATTTTGATATGTTGAGAACTAATCTTGTTTCTCATTGTTGTTGTTTCTCATCTTGTTCTTCATTTTTGAAAGTCAGATTCATTGCCATAAGATTTACATATAATAAATTCTGAAAGTGTGTGCTTGAATGGGTTTGGGTAAATAGATCATGTAACTCTGACCACAAGATCAGTCATGTGACCACCACTTCAATCAAGGTATAGAACATTTCCATCATCCAAAAAGGTTCTTTTCTGCTCTTTCATAGTCAGTCTCCTGACTGGTAATCACAAATGTGACTCCTGTCCCTGTGTTTAGTTAATGTCAGGATGGCATGTACACAGCATGTAGTGTGTCACACGGGCTTCTCTCACTTAGCAGTGTGCTATCTACACTCCCCTCGCTTTGTTGATTTTGCTGCTGAATGAAATTACAATAGATGTGGCTTTTCGACTCACCAATGCTGCTTGTTTTCTGCTTCATAAAGCTGATGCAAAATGACAAAGAATTAAAAAAAAATAAAAATAAATGACAAAGAATTTTACATAATAACACAAAAAATCTATCTTGGTGGATGAAGATGTTTGGGGAGAAAGAGTGGAGAGGAGAGGTAAGGCCCAAGCATTCATAAAAACTCAGGGGAGGATAAAAAGAAATGAAGTCTGGAATGAAGGGGATCAGCTTGGAGTAAGTCAGGGAATGAAATGGTGTGTTAACCAAAATAAAAAGGATAGTTTAATTAGAACTCAAAGCATAATGAATTCTGGGAAGACAAGACTAATCAACTGTTTAGTGTACAAGTCACAGTGCATTCGTCATTTCGTTAAACTTCACCATCACCCTGTGAGTTACATACAACTGCCTACGTAACACAGGAGAACATTAATGACACTAGCCGACAATCCCATGAATATATTTACTTGAAACACAGCCTGAAGGTCGAATCACAAATGAGAATGTCCAAAAGGTGCTTTTAAATTCTTGAAACCCATATCAACCTTGAACCCTTTCAAAATTCCCCAAGATATGATCCACAACTGAACTTCCATAAATTCCCTAACATTGTCACAATTAGTTTTTGAATTTGAGGTTGCTGCAGTGGGAGGGGGGACAGGGGAAGCAAGAGGAATGGGTATGACAGGCAGACTGGAAGAGAAGGGATCAGTAACTGGGCAAGGCCACAGCTCATGGTGTGATGTTGGGGGAAGCTACCAACCAAAATAAAACAGCCCTGGAACACAGCCTCCACTTGGGAGGCCTTCAAGTCATGTTCCAAGTGGCTTGTCTCCCTGCTCTCTCTTCTCCGCTAGGGAAATGTATTTCGGTTCCTTCAACTAGATGCAGAGCTCTGCACCAGGGATCTTCATGCAGATTCTCAGTGAATATGATTAGCACCCATCTTCTCCAGCTACAAAGCTCCCAGAAACTTGGCAACTTCATAAAATAATAAGGTTGGGCTTATGTTTTGGCTGAACTCACTGCTCACTGTGTGGCCTTGGCCAGTCAGGTGACCCACTTGTGTCCTGATAAGTTAAACCAGCTGGAGAGTTGAGTCAGAAGTGGGAACCTCACTGGAAAACAGATGCAACAGCTGAGCTGACAGTTTTATCTTCTTTGTAAATAAATTGGAGGCCCAAAGGGAGAAGGAATGGTGAGCTTCGTGCTGAGAAACAAAGTGCTTACTGGAAATTTCCTCCACCATGGCTTCTAGAGGCAAGTTTTCTGTGGTCGGTCTGGCTGCCCCCTGCCAAGACAATGAACATAGCCCGTGATACCACTAGGATGCACCACTAACTTCTGTAGGTGCCATTGAAGCACACTTGTCTTCCTTTCGATAGCTTGACCTTGACCCTGGGGGAGCAAGCTTATTAAAATATTACTTCAATTTCAATTTGTTTTTAATTTTTAGGCATGTTTGTGGGGGTAAGAGGGATCTCCTGTGAAGTGTGTGGTGTTACATGTGGGTGTGCAGATACACATGTGCTGTGTGCATGCATCTCTTTTAGCACATCTGCCTGTTTCCTTGAGATGTAGTCACTCACTCAACTGAGAGATGCATTTTCGCCTTTGTTTTTTTTTTTTTTTTTGTTGTTGTTGTTGTTTTAATTTGTCTGTTTGCATTTTCTTTTTTTTAAATATATATTTATTGTCCATAATGAGTTACATTATTTAGTGGGCAAACAATGCGCTGTTATCCCGAATTCCCCAATTCCCCCCCTCCCCATCCCTGATCAGTTGGATATCCTCCTCTGTGGGCTGTCTGTATTAGGCCTTGTGGTAAGGGATCCTCGCCTTTGTTTTCTTGTCAACAAGCCTCACTGATTCTCTGGACTCTGCCCTGCTCCACCCCTGGCAGGAATATCCATGTTCAGCTGTTCATGTGAATTCTGGGCCATCAAGCTTGGGCCCCTTCAGGCCTTAATCTTTGCATGGCAAGTGCTCATAACCTCTAAGCTATCTCCCAAGCCCAAAATATTCCTTCTTCGAGGCTTCAATAAGCGTTCAGTGATGTATTAAAGCCTCTTTTCCATGATTATCATTCGTGAGCACCTTCTTTGCTACCTACCACCTAATGTGTAGGACTTGTTTAAACTTCTCCATGGATGAGACTTTTGTCCGTTTTGTTAGCTGCTGTCATCTCCAATGTCAGAGGCAGTCTCATCTCAATAACCAATTGTTCTTTCTGGAAGCTGGGGAGTGTCACATGGAAGTACATAGCTAGCAAACGACAGCGTTCAGTTAGCAAACAGTTGGTCCAGGCAACTTTCAATAAACAGTGTGTATTCCGACTGAGGCTCTCACAGTGGCAGGGTGAAATTAGAGGACATTGCCGACATCTTAGCAACGGGTTCCCCAGAGGTCTTAACCCTGGGGCACTGAGACAAACTGGATCAAAGCTTCAGCTTTGTTCCTGCCTCCAGGAATCCTCCAGGATTCCTCCATCAAGAGGTCTGGGTTTCTTTAACATATAGGGCTATTTGTCAGACTCCTCCATCCCTTCTCAGACAGGATCTTTCTAATACACAAATTTTATCTTAATGGTTCTCCAAATACTGCTCACTGCCTGTACTTGAAACCCCAGCCTTTATGCTAAGCTCCTTTTCCTCTGTCCTGTCCTCATAATTCCCTGCATACCAGCTTCACTCTGTCTACATTCTATCACACTTGGGTGGGCATGCTGGGCTCTCGGTCAGCAGAAGCATTGATCACTGCTCTTCCCTGCCTGAAATGCATTTCTCAGTGGGTCAGAAACATCTAATTCACACTGTCTGGTCTCACCACCAGCTCCTTTCTGAAGCCTTCCCTGCCTGTGGATCCCCTTCCCCCCACCAAGAACTTTCAAGCATCTTAGGCTATGACACTGTGATTGCTTGAAAGTTGTTCTTCCCCAATAAATAGGATGGGTCTCAAGGAGAGGAATAGAGATTTAATTATATCTATGCCTAGTCCAGGGCTGGATGCATGCACAGATCCTGTGTGTTAATTACTGAATTTTTTATTTCTGTACTTCTGTATAATACTTTCTGTATTTGTGTACTGAATGTGTTCTCAGATTCATCAGTACCTTGGTTTCCATCATCTTCACAGATCATTTTCATTGGCCAATGGCTAATAAAAAGCTGCTCTAAGACTGAAATTTGGCTCGTCTGTCTGAGCTTCCATCCACTGTAATATTCTGTGATTCTCTAATTCCCAGATAGGAAGTTAAGATTAAGAGGACTGGGTTTCTTTAACATATAGGTAGGACTAAATCAAGCAGTTCCTTAAGATTGCCATGAAGTGTTGGGGAAAATGCAAGGGTCTAGACAGAAGTAGAGGAAGAGAGGTGAAACAGGACATAACAAAAGAGGTAAGAAAACAAACTCTGCAAACAACAGTCCAGGAGAAATGAAAGCCAGAAAAGAGGTATGGAGTCAAAGTCCCATCCCTTGCCCAAGAGTGTTAGGGCCTCATGACGGCTGGCTTCCAAAGATCCTTGAATGGCCCCATCTCTGTTGGAGCAGAAGTTTCATGCTTACCTTCTACCTCTTTGGAGGGTTCTCTATTGAGAATTGGCCCCTGTAGGCACTCTTGGAACATGAGGTAATCCTGTCAGGATTTCATGAACCATACAAGTATATACAAGATTCTTCAAGACTCTGTTTCTCATGCCTGAAAGTGTACATATTGCAACATGTTTTTAAGTTGGTCTTTGTTTTTAAGATAAAGAGCTGCTGAGGGGAGAACCACTTTCAGGCATTAACTTTCTTAACTTAGGAAGCAATAACAATCTAATAACAGAGAGATGAACTTCACTCTTTCAAATGGAACACACTGAAGGAAGATTTTTTTATTTCTCTCCACTATGGGCTCAGACTAAGGGAAGGCATTACTACTCAAAGCTCATCACCTTCTGGTGGGAACTTACCCTTGAAAAGTAAGCTTGGCAAGTTCCTAACTGGGGGAAGCTAACCATGGCTGTTCGAGGTCAGACCACTAGCTAACAAGGCCGGCCATGGGGGCAGGGGCCTTTGTCACCCAGAACCCTAAGTCTCCCCATTCCCTGCTGCCTTCCTAGCTGCTGTCACAAGTTACTAACCATTGCCTTGCCCTACCTCTGTGAATGTGACAATTTCCACTGTGCAGCTCAGGTAGAAGTTTGCTTCTTAAACAGTGGATCTAAGTGCCATGTATACAGAGACTGTGTTTTTAGTCAACCATGCATGGACTCGAGCAGCTGGAACAGAAAGGTTCTCGGGAAATGATTGCCAATGAGTCAAAGCCAGGCTGTGCAGGTTTTGTTGTGAACCAATCTCACATTGCTTCACATCCAAGTCAAGAAAAAAAAAAGTCGTCAAAATACCTTGACAACTGTTATTTTCCAATTGACTGGGGAAAAAGCATAAGCTCCCACGGCAGGTAGGAAAGTGAGTGCACTTGTGTACATGGCCCCAGGCTTGACAAACCCACTGGTAGAGATGGAGCAATTCACAAAATCCTCATCATAAGCAACAAAGGAGACACAACATGACTAGTCTCTTAGTCACTTTATTTCACTCTGTCGTTTGTCTTGAGCTGGTTTGACTCACGGATCTTCTATAGAGATCATATCACTCACATAAAAAGTGCTGGTATTTTTAGAGCTCTGTTACTTATCTACTTTTAAATGACCTTAACTTAGAACAAAATGTTCACTATTCATAAGCATTCCTTGGCCTTGGAATCATATGGTCTCTACAGGCCTTTGCATTCATTTCCCAGGTTGGTCATAACATAGTACCACATACGGATGTCTGAAACAACAGAAATGAACTGTCTCATGGTTCTGGAGCGGGAAGTCCAAACATCAAGATGTCAGCAGGATTGGTTCCTTTTGAAATCAGGTAAGGATCTGGTCCAACCCTCTCTCCTTGACCCATAGATGGCTATCTTCTCCCTGGGTCTCTTCACATTATCTTCCAGTGTGTGTGTGTGTGTGTGTGTGTGTGTGTGTGTGTGTGTGTGTGTGTGTGTGTGTGTCATAGTCCGAATTTCCCTTTTTTATAAGGACACCAATCATATTGTATTAGAGTCATGTTAATCCCTTCATCTTGATTACCTGTGAAAGGACATTATATCCAAACACAGTCCCATTCTGAACTACTTGGGGGTAGAACTCCAACATATTTAGTACAGAGGGACAAAATTCAACCAGAACAGTCCTTCTGTGTAGAAATTTGAACCACACATACAAAGAAGTATACCTCATAAAGATTTTTTAATTACTATAATGCTGAAAAAAATCAGTATATCAGAAATCACCAACTCCTTCAATTCCAACTCCCAGGAAAAACAAAAAGAAAGAAAACAAAGGCTTGAGTGCCTATTCCCTCCGAAAGCCTGACCCCACCTGCTGAACGTCATCACTGCTGGCTCCATGGCCCTTTCTCTCTTGCTTCTGCTTTATTGAGCATGATCTCTCTAAGATGAACTTGGAGCTTAAAATCAAATGGAGGGCTTCATTATTATTAGGTACTTCCAGTAGGGTTTGTAAATAAGGTGTGAATTGCTCTATTCACCCCATGATTCCAGAAGGAAAGAATGTTTACCCCTAGGGTTCTCATGGAGAATGGTCAGCAGAAAGCAAGCTGAGGGGCTGAGCTTAGTTCAATGTCAGAGAGGGACACTAAGAAAGTACAGGAGTAGAGTTATCCAGTCAAAGGTGAAGTATACATAGCTTTAATAGGAAGCACCAAACAGTTTTACAAAGCTGTGATACATTCTCACTCTCATCAGCAGCATCTGACTGTGCCAGTTTGACCTACAAACCTGGAAGCAAATTCCCCTCAGCATCTCAGAGAGTACAATCCAATCTCACTGGATCCATCCAAGAAGACAGAAAAACTTAGAACACATCAATGGACTCCACGTGTCGTTTTTTTCCAACTGGCATGATTTTCCTTCATGTAAGAAGCTTGGAGTGTAGGAGTTGGTGGAATTTGCTAACAGTGAAGTAGAAGTTGAGGAAATAAATATGTCATTATCAAGCTGGGATCTACCAGCAGATTTGTCTGCTGGATCTGGCAATGGCTTGAGGACCAGAAGAGATGACAGTAGTCAACTGTACACAACATGGGTGACTTTGGATATGTTCTCTTGGGGACATCCTTCCAAGTCAACTCTTTCTCAAAAGTCTGCACCATCCATGCTCAGCCATTCTTAGCAGGAGGCAAGCACACATGTTGGGACTGTCACAGCTCTGTGAGGAAAATGCCAGGGAGCAAGAAATGGTGCTTTGAAATGTCTCTGGGAAGCAATGTGTCAGTCAGGGTGTGCATCCCTGTGGATCACAGTAGTGAGCAGAAGATAAAGAGCATGATCCAGGCAGGGGTGTGGCTTGGTGTTACATAGCACTTACCTTGCATACACAAGGCCCTTGGGTTCATTCCCCCATACTGAAAAAAATAATAATAATGAGGCCATGCATACTGAACTTTCAAAGACCACTCAAGAGACATTTAAAGTGGTTTTCTTCCAAAAATGTCAATTTCCTGAAAGGTAGGGCAGTAGAATACATTTAAATTCTTTTCTTTCTGAGTATATTCAAGGACAAAAATATGACATGTTTTTAAACACTATTAGTTGGCTTTATTTTCAACGCTAGGATTGAGTGACACTTCGTCTCCTAAAACAAAGTAAGTGTTCCAGTAAGCTAACCAGAGATCAGTTTTATAGACAGAAACGGGCTGAAGAAAGCAGAAACCAATGTGAATAAAAGGGCTGGAGAGATGTCTCAGTGGTTAAGGCGCTTGCCTGCAAAGCCTAAGGACCTGGGATCAATTCACCAGTACCCATGTAAAGTAGATACACATAGTGGCACATGCATTTGACATTCCTCTGCAATAGCTGGAAGCCCTGACACACCCATTCTCTGTTGGTCTCTCTTCTCCCCATCTCTCTCTGTTTGAAAATAAATAAATAAAATATTTTAAAATACATAAAAATGTATATGAATTCTTTCAAAGTTACTTTCCCTGTAGGGCTATGACAGGGAGACAGAACAATAGAAAAATAGAAGATTTGTTAATCTCTGATCACTTTGGATTGACATTTTTGTGTGATGCTTAAGATAAGGGAGGAAAGTTCATGATTATACCAAGACTGGCCTGTTTGGGAAATATGGTTCTTGCCTTTAATCCTGACTTCTTGCAAGGCCAGGTAAAATAGTGTGATTTCAT
The DNA here is from genome assembly GCA_004024765.1 of Zapus hudsonius. Classification (NCBI taxonomy): domain Eukaryota; kingdom Metazoa; phylum Chordata; class Mammalia; order Rodentia; family Dipodidae; genus Zapus; species Zapus hudsonius. The sequence continues at coordinate 6,747 of PVHP010025848.1, read as the reverse complement.
TTTGGTAATGAGAACCTTAGCATGAGTGCCTCTGTGACAGTTAACTCCTTCAAGCAAGTTCCATAGGCCCTCTCCCCTTGAGTGGGAGGTGTTTCTAGCTAGAGTTCAAACCAAGGTGCTAAAACTGACCAGCCTGAGAGAAGGCACAAAGGAAAACTGACGTGTCCCTAAATGCAATGTTCTTGTATGAAGCCATAAGAAGAACCCTTAGAAATTTTAGAAGCTCTTTCCCTAAATCCAAAGTGTTATCTTTAGGTTGGGCCAATAGCCCTGAATATAAGTCTCATTTTAAAAAGAAAGATTTTTGGCCTCTATAAGAGGTGGTAAAATTTCGCTTTAGCTATATGAACTTACAGATGCCTTCAACAGTCATAATTTACTTTGACAAGCCATGGTTTTCCAGAAATATTCATTTAAAAAATTTCAAACTTGCTGGGCGTGGTGGCGCATGTCTTTAATCCCAGCACTCAGGAGGCAGAGGTGGGAGGATTGCCCTGAGTTCCAGGCCAGACTGAGACTACATAGTGAATTCCAAGTAAGCCTGGACTAGAGCGAGACCCTACCTCAAAAAACTGAAAAAAAAAAATTCAAACTTTCAGAAACATCTACATTTTTATTTTAGGACTGGATGCTTTTATCAAAATTTCAAGTGTTTCAATATTAGTTCAAATCAGGTAAAGAATCACTTTGAGGGAATAGCAAGATTTGGCTTTATCTGTAGAAGTTCTTACAACCTACAGGAAGGAGATATGAGAGTCTTCTAAAGATCCCTGGTGGCAAAGCTGGCCTAAAGCTGGCCTAGTTTGGCTTGCACTGTGCACACATGGACAGCTTTGGGCTCCAGTTTACATCTCTCTTCAGTATTACTTATGGCACCTTCCTCCACTCAGAGACCACAGGGGATTTACAGAGAATCTGAGTCACACACAGCACCGAAGGACTGTTTATTGTTTTGCTTGGTTTTCTTGTTGGGCTTTTGGCATGTGTACATATGTATATGTTTGTTTGTATGTTCATATGTGTATGATGTATATGTGAGTGTACATGTACACATGTTCCGGGAAGGCCAGAGGCTAATGTCAGCTGTCTTCTTCTATGACTCTCCACATGATTGTTCTGAGAAAGGATCTTTCACTGAATTTGGGCTCACTGATTCACCTAGACTATGGAGCCAGCAAGCACTGGGGACTTTCCTGTCTCTGTCTCCCTCTCTCTCCCCTTCCTCACCTCCTACACTCCTGCTGGTACCTTGAGGTAGGCACTAGGAATCCAAACTCCCATCCTTCCTGCTGAGTCAAGCACTTTACCAACTTCGCCATAACCACAGCCAAGCACTAAAGTTTACTCTAGTATGATGTTTGGTTCATGATTCAAGAAAATGGATTTATTGAACTAAAAGTCCTGGTCTCATTGACCACCAATGCCTAATATCCCAGAAGTAAAGAGAGTCACGATAATGACATACCCCTCATAAATATAAAAAAGTCTTTCACTGCATGATTCAACACAAGACTATCCCTGCTATTCTTTCCTACTTATTGCCTGTGTCTAAGAGAAATCAGCTGGCTAAACAGAACCAGCAGGGCAATTACATTTTAAAAGTCTCAGAATCTAAACTCCTGGCAACCCTACACCTCCTCCTACTGACCTCCTGGGGAGGAAATTGGTGTCCTATGCTTTGAGAGGAAGTGAATTGTGCCCCAGAGGCCCTGGGTCACAAGCTGACATTCCATTCTTTGTTTGTGTAAAAAATGGCTCCCTGCTATTGACAAGTGTAGGCAGTGATTTCACTGACCTGAAATGAAGTCACCGGATTTCTCTTTTCAAGAGGAAAATGGTTATACATTTGTTGGAATTATGATCAGTAGATAGCTATCCCACTGCTGCCTGCTCCCTGGGGTCTAGCCTGCTGTTAGAGATTTCAGCAGAGTAGTTGCAAGAATATGTCTCTTGCATTTCAAACATTTATAGTAGTTCTATTTATGTGTGTTTATGGCTGCTCACATGTCAAACAACAACCCCTGGGCATTGGTTCTTTCCAACCCCCTTGGTTTGAGACAAGGTCTCTCTTATTGTTTTTCCCCTGGGAAGGCCAGACTAGCTGCTCCACACAAGGTTCAGGATTCTTCAGGACTCCCCCACCCCCTGCCATCACCAAAAGAAGCAGTTTATGAAAGAAAAAGTATTTAATATTTAATTTGGCTTGTAGTTCCCAAGGATAGGATCTATTATGGCAGGGAGGGCATGGCAGGAGTAGGAAGCCAGGATAACACCAACACACTAGCACAGGAAATAGAAAGGGTAACTACATACTCAAGGCCTTGAGGCTGTAACGCCTTAAGGCTTACCCCAGTGACAAATTTCCTCCCAGCAAGGTTTCACCTCCTAAAGGTTCCAAAACCTTCACAAACAGCATCACTTTCATAGGGATCAGGTGTTAAAACGCATGAGCCAATCAGGAGCATTCACATGCAAATCACCTTGCCATTTTGTGCCTTGCTTTATGTGGTTATTTATTGTAGGTCCAAACAGTGGTCAGTGGGTCTATGGATGACCACTGAGCCATTTCCCCAGCCTTACAGCTTTTTTAATACCTCATCTCCTCATTTTGAGGACAATGGAATTAAGGGATTGTTCATGAAAGGATGTCTAATATTACATCTACGGATATCTTTTTATGTATTTCTCTAAACAGTTGTTTTTCTGTATACATGAAGTCTTTATTTTTATTCATTCTTAATTTTTAAAAAATTTACACAATCTTCCCCTACCACCTTCCTCTGTCTCCCTTCCCTATACCTACACCCCTCTCTGTTGTAGTCAGCCACACACCACTAGGATGAATCTTCAAACCAGGCACAATTTGGGGGAGGAGAGTATTTATTGAACTACAGATTGAGGGGGAAGTTCCGAAACAGTGAAAGAGGCTAGCTGTCTTTCACAGGTCCAGGCAGAGAGAAAAACCCACCACATACACAGAACAGGGAACAGGCAGAAAGGCCAAAGAGAATTTCTTCTCCTTTATATAGGCTTAGGGTGGGGTCTTGCAACCCTATCGCTGACTTAATGGCTTCCTGAGTCTCTGGAATTAACTTCCTGCATGGCCCACACAGGAAAGGATGCTTACTTCCAGCTTCTTTAAGCTTCTTTGCATTCTGCCCCTTGCTGAGAGGCTGCCTTCCTGTAAACATCCCCAGAGACCCACCCAAGATAACTCTCTCTGTCTCTCTCTCTCTCTCTCTCTCTCCCCTCTCTCTCTCTCCCCTCTCTCTCTCTCCCCTCCTCCATCATCCACGGCAACATGCTGATGAGCCTCTGACAGGTTAACTTGTATTTTCAGGCAGTCTACATTCATCTCATGCCAGATCCCCTCCCCTTGAGTGGGAGGTGTCTCTAACTAGAGTTCAAACCTAAATACTGAAGCTGATTAGTCGAAGATAGACCAACCATCTGTCCCATCTGTCTCTCTGACTTACCTAGCCTAGGTCATATGAGTCACCTGGGACAATAAGTTGGTTCTCTCTCTCTCTCTCTCCAACATGGCCGAGCAGAAGGACATCTGAGTCTCCAGGCTCCAGGCCTTGGGTAAGGCCCCCTCACCGTAGCCTAATGGCTGTGGTAAGGGGATGGAGTTCTTTTCCACATAAACCTTTCCTTCTCATGAAGGGAGCCCTCTGATATCTTTCCTTCTTCTGCTTGTTTGGCTGACCAGCACAGATTTTGCTAAAACCTCTCCCACCTGTTTTACATTAGTGGCTGAAGATCTCTGTAATTTCTCCTTTTCTTTTAAATAAAGTAAGGGCTACTTTCCGTAATCCCACTCTATAATCCTCTGAATTTACTCTGATATAAATCAATGTGTATGATAGACTCCACAGCAGTTATCCTTATCTAAGAATAGAAACTTCCCTACCCAAAAGTTAGAGCATCACTAATCTATGGGCATCAACATAAATATCTAGTGGGCAATTTGATGGTATAATATATCCACTTAGTCAAACAGTAGTAGCTTCCTAGCCAGGGCTTATGGCCTTCCCAGTCCTAGGCTTTTGACTAGGTTTCAGGCTAAAGCATGAATCCTCCCCACACACACAGAATGGGCCTCAAATCTAATCAGAGAGCAGTCAGTTACTGCCATAACAGATCTGGCACTATTGCAACAGTGGGCATATTTTGCCTGTCTGGTTTACAGGATCCACTGCTGGTTATCTGACTTGCTGTGGAGGTAGGTCTCTTGCTTATCTCACCACTTCCTCTATGATTTCATACAGGCCCTAGATGATGAGTTAGGGGTGATTCATCTCCTACCTGGGTGTCAGCCATCATCTCAGTTCCTGTTGGTATCCATGGTTCTCACTGCCTTTTGAAACATACAAACAGAATCTCCAACAGAGAATGAGATCAGTATAGCTTAAATGAGACAAACAATGTTAATTTGGGAAGATTTTAATGGATATAGCCTCTCTGCAGATCCCTAGTTAGTGGTGGTTTCCATTTGGAGTCTGGGTTCTTGGTCTCCATAAGAATTTGCCTTGGATCTAATTTCCAGCTAAGGGCTCCTTGCCACTTTCTGATTGGCTAAGAGTTCCCTTTTCTCTGCAAAGGACAGGGTGACCTTGAATGGGTTTGCCCCAAGAGAGGGGCCCTTGATTAGAAAGCATCAAAGTAAAAAAAAAAAAAAAAAAGTAATGGGCTAATTTGTTTGGAAAAAGAAATTTCAACATATCATGTAATTCAGGCTGTGGCATAGTTATTGCTCATTAAATTTATCCCAACTTACAGTTAGAGAGAGAAAATGAAGCAGAAAGATATTTTAAATGTGCAGTTTGGTGAGGGAAGGACTTTGAATCCGGTAAAGTCGAGGACAAAGCAGGTGCATATAAAGTGGCTGTGACTATTAAGTGATGGGTACTATTAAGGAGAAAACTTGGACTTTGCACTGAGACAATAGAGCCATCCAGAGCTCCAGAATATAGCAATGCAAATTCATTTGAAAGAAGAAAGCCTTAAAAAAAATGGTCCTAATTCTGTTGCTATGTAATACCCTAGGGAAAAAGTCATCAACAGAACTTAGTAGTGGACCTTGAGAGCTACACAAATGACCAACCAGGCAAGGTGTGTGCACTAGTACAATAGTGACATGTCTGTTATTGAGGTAGCCAACTGATCTCTGATTGGCTTTGAGGCCCACTCTACAGGAAGGTATGCAAGCCTGGTACTGAAAAACGTAATCAAAAGCCTGTGGTTAGGAAGGTCTCAGACCCTAGGAAAGAAGCTACTACTGTTGTTTGGCTAAGTGGACATGTCACGTCCATGAAATTTCTCTCTAAATATTTATGTTGATGCCCATAGATTAGTGATATTCTCACCTTTTAATCATAAAAGCTTCTTTTTGCAGTTGGTGATGACTACCAGGGAGAATCAAAACTGGTCAAAGTGCTGAGAATAAACAAGTGGCAGTTGAGTGCTTAGCACTAAAGAAGACATCTTTATCATGCCTTAAAGACTCAAGGAACATTGCAGAAGAGGAGACTGAAAAAACTGTCAGAGCCAGAGGATGGGGTGGAATGCTTCAGAATGCTATCTTCAGACAAGTGGCCATTACATTCATGACTTCACAGCTGTAAGCTGTTGGTTCTGGAAATTAGGCCTCTGTCTGAGTTGTAGCTGACAAAAATCATCTCCCAGTTTGATGGGGGTATATTGGCTCTGAGTATGGTGTTTTTGTCTGTACAGAAGCTTTTGAGTCTGATCAGGTCCACATTGGTTAAGTGAATGTTGCACTTCCTGGGCTACTGGAGATTTACTCAGGAAGTTATTCCCTGCTCCTATCTCATGTAGGGTTCCTCCTATTTTTTCTTCCAGGGTGTTTAGGGTTACATGGTTAATATTGAAGTCTCTGATCCATTTTGAGTTGATTTTAGTGCATGGTGAAAGGAGTGGATCTATTTTCATTTTTTTACACATGTTTATCCAATTTGTCCAGCACCATTTGTTGAAAAGGCAATCTTTAGCCCAGCCTACATTGTTGGCACCCTTGTCAAAGACCAAGTAGCTGAAATTATTTGCATTAAAGGCTGGGTCCTCAATTCTATTCCACTGGTCAGTCGGTCTGTTTTCCTGCCAATACCATGCTATTTTAGTTACTATGGCTTTGTAGTATGTTTTAAAGTCAGGTATGGTGATACCTCCTGTGTAAGTTTTTTTGCTCAGAAGATTTTTAGCTATTCGAGGTCTTTTGCCCTTCCAAATAAATTTTGAGATTATTTTTCTAGGTTGGGATTTTAATTGGCATGGCTTGAATCTTTAGATAGCTTTGGGCAGGATTGCCATTTTTACTATATTGATTCTCCCTATCCATGAGCATGGAATGTCTTTCCATCTTATCACATCCTCCTCTATTTCTTTCTTGAGTATTATAATATTTTCCTTATATAAGTCTTTCACTACCTTAGTTAGTGATATTCCAAGGTATTTGATTTTCTTTGAGGTTATAGAAAACAGGACAGTTTCTCTGATGTCTTTTTCCGACAACATAGACATGATTTTGAAGAGCAGTTTCCTTTCTTTCAGTGATTTCCTTTCCAAGAGTTTGCACAGTCCATCTTTCTGTCCTTCCTGGGTGGAAACACCTCAGGCATCTCTCCATTGTTTCAAAGCAGTTGGGCCACAATCAAAAGCCAATCTCTGCCAGTAAATTAAACTTGCTTTGAGGTTTTTCTAACTTCAAATCTTAAATTCTCAGTC
>PVHP010025847.1:0-25267 GCA_004024765.1 Zapus hudsonius | reverse complement strand
TCGCTGTTCCCTCCCAGTAGGAGGTGTGGTCAGCCTACTCATGGCCACAGATTGTGTTTCGTGTCAATCCTCTCTGTTTACTCCAGCTGTCGTTGATCAGTTTCCCCTGGCAGCCTGTGCAGTGCCTTCCAGCACTACACTAACTGCCTTCTGGGGGCTGAATACCATTCCGGACGTTGAAGGGTTTCTCGATGCTGATCGATGCAGTCAGTGGTTTCTTCAGAAACAGGTTTTTGCCTCAGGCCTGAAGAGGACACGCAAGAGCTTTGACAGAATTCTGTCTTGTTGGAATCTCATGAGTCGCTTTGGTCAAAAGCTCAGTGAGGGAAGGAACCAGTGGATGGAACCAGGGGTTGTCAGACTGATCTAATTATTCACAGGCTTAGACTATCTCCCCTACTACTCATGGCCCCTCTTGCCAGGCGACGCTCACTACTTTCTCAATAGGTTAGTAAACCTGAAATCTATTAACCATGAAATTTATATCCATTCAAATATGATCAAGGTAAGGTCAGGAATGAATACAGAAGTAAAACCATGCATAATAATTCTTTTTAAAAATATTTTTATTTATTTACAGGCAGAGAGAGATAGCAAGACAAGATACAGAGAACAGAGAGAGCATGCCATGTCCTCCAGCAGTTGCAGATCAACTCCAGATGCATGTGCCACTTTGTGTATCTTGCTGTACATGGGTACTGGGGAATCAAACCCTGTTCATTGGGCTTTAACTTCTGAGTCATCTCTCCAGTCCAGAAAAAATTTCCATTCTCAGAACTGGAGAAAGATAAAAGAGTCATGGGCTCTAACTAGAGATGGAGTTTGCAGGAGGACTTTCTAGAACTACCACTGAGTAGTAGAAAGGAGCAGCTCCCTGGCTGCTGCTTAGACCTTGAAGGAAAGGTAGGAACCAGCATATGCGGGCAGCCCTAATCATAGCAGGAAAAAAATAATCTGTGAAATTCAATTAACATTGTTCCAACTCACATATCAAAGAGAAATACATAAAAAGGCTGGCTTAGAGCTCCAACTCAGCACACATAATTAGCAGAGATTCACTGGCAAAGAATATGAATTGGAGCTAATTTAAAGGGAAAAATTTTACTCAACTTTGTTACATTTGTGATAGATGTATAACTTCTGACAATTTAAAAAATACAGAGAAATAGAGAACTTATAATTTTTCAGGAATAGAAGTTAATTGAAGCCAAGAAACTAAGTGAGTTTACACAATAAGCAAGTGTTTGAAAGAAAGCCAAAATTAGAATAAGTGGTGGATTGACAACTGATAAGGGCTAATGAGTCTGGTGTCAAGTAGAGATATTTCTTTTTGCTTTGTTTCTTAAATTGTGTTTTTATAAAATTGAAGAATATTTCTTTTTTAGGGTCCACATAGCCATGCAAATATTAAAATGTCTTAGGTGTGGACATTCTTTTTAAATATAAGTGCTGCTAAAGCAAGCATTTATGTGTAATATTTTACGTATAAATATATAATTATATAAAAATTTATAATGTTAGTATAAGTTACAAATTGATTTATAATACTATCATATTGATAGCAACACTCACTCGACATTTTTTCTTAATTAATTGATAACCAAAGTTCTGATATGTCTCCTACAAGGGTTCCAACAAATTCCCAATCACATTAAATAAGTACTCATAGTTGAGGTTGTGAAACACTGATTGAGAAAAAAAAATAGCGATCAGCACCACTAAAGTATATACATGTTTTAAAATAAAAGGAAGAACCTAAGGAAAAAAAAAACATGAGATAATTCTTTTGAGTCATTACTGTGTATTTGACTCCAATTTACTTCAGTGAAATACAGTCTTAAACTTTGCAGGAAAATTATAAAATCATAAACCAATATTCTATATTGAGCTTGAAATCATTCTTAACGACTAAATGATATTCAAGCAAGAAGTGTGATTTTTGTGTGACTACTTTAATTATGTTTCTTTCTGTGTATGTGGGTGGTGTATGCATATATGTTTCTATGTGTGAGTGACACATGGGTGTGTGTCTGGGAGTGCATGTGAACCTGTGTGTGCACACATGTGGAGACCAGAGGATAGATGTGTCCCTTGATTTTTGTCTCCACTTTATTGACTAAGGCAGCATCTGTCACTTGAGCTCAGAGTTTCCAGTTTGGCTAGACTAATGAGCCATATTGTCCAGGAATCCTTTGTCTTCTAAGTACTGTGTTTACAGTTAGCTACTGTGCTGCTATTCATATGGGTACTAGGAATACAAACTGGTCCCCGAGCATGCATGGCAAGCATTTTATCCACTGAGCCATTCCCTCACCCTTCCCTAATTCTCCACCCCAGCTCTCTGTATTTTGTTTGATACACATTCTTCCTATGCAACCCAGACTGGCCTTACACATACTCCATAGCCTGGGGTGTCATGATACTCCTAACTCTACTTCCTAAATTCTGAGATTAGAGGTGTATACCACCACATCTGGATTTTCCCCTCTTATTTTGGTCCAGAGAATTGAAAACCTTTCTTTCCTATTCATGATTTTTTTCTATTACCTTTTGTTTTCTTGAGTTGAGAGCTTTCTTATAATTACAGCTTTTTCTCAGGAATTCAAGTCTCATTACTGATCTGTAGTCTACTGTTAGAGGTCAATCGCCCACCAAAGTTTGCCTCTAATGAATCCTCAGATTATCTGCTCTGGGCCCTCTCATCATTCTCTTATTTTAATGCAATGTTTTCCATATGGTTCTATGTCTTTATATTAGCATTCACTAATTCGCATTTCTGCCATTTAAGATCTTCTTTCTTTCGGGGAATGCTTCTTTACTCACACAAGTGAATCTGACTGAGTAGCTACTAATGTCCACTGTGGTCATTGCTTTTGAAGCACTAAAGTTGAATAAAGTGTGGTGTCTGTATTAGTCGTTTGCTTGGAAACAACCCATCTGTTCCTCATCCGTTTATAACTTGAGAAACCACCCCTTTCTAATTATGAGCAGACTGGAGACAACTTTCAGAGTCCTCTACTGTAACCTGTTCTGTCCTTCTATCTTGTTCTCTTTTTTTATGTTATTTTTTTCTTTTGCCTTACAGTGCATGGATTTTAGAGTGATATGACTTTTTAAAACACTTTATTGTGAATATATATGTGTATATATATACTCTATATATATTTAGATATGTATATATACTATATATTCATATATGTGTACATAAATGTATATATGTACTATATATTTATATATGTCTATATACTATATATAAATATATTTATTTATGTATTATGTATGTGTATATGTACATTTATACACACACAAACACACACATAAATGTTCTACTCTTTTATCACCCAGCTTCAACTTCCATTACCCTGGGGTCCCTCCTCAGTGGAGTTAAGGTATTCATGGTGACTCTTATTTATTTATTTATTTATTTATTTATTTATTTATTTATTTATTTATTTTTGTTTTTTTGAGGTAGGGTCTCGCTCTAGTCCAGGCTGACCTGGAATTCACTATGTAGTCTCAGGGTGGCCTTGATCCTCCTACCTCTACCTCCTGAGTGCTGGGATTAAAGGTGTGCCCACCACACCCTGCTTTCATGGTGATTCTTGAAGGTCTCAGTTAGTCCTTGTGGATGGCAGGTGAGAGTGCCTCTGGATATTCCTACCCACTCTCTGGCTCTTACAATTTTTCTACTATGTCCTGTTCCACAATGTTCCTTGATCCATGGCAGACCTGTTGGAAATCTGATTTAGTGTTGAGTTGTTTGTAGCCTCTGGATTTTCTGGCTTTGATAGTTCTTGATTAATTATTGTGTCTGTCACAATCACCCTGGGACAGGTTGTTAGGTTAGCAGTAAAAGCATTATTCATGATGTCACTTCCTCTTCAATTTCTCCTGGACCCTAGCTGATTTGTAGAGTTGCTCTGTCTCATATTGTCTATCTTCTTGTCTTATCAATGGAACTAGGCTCTTCTTTGTTTGTTTGTCTGTTTGTTTTTTGTCCTTTGTTTTCTCTGCCATTTGTAATATAAAACAGATTTTTCCAATCAAGCATGAGAGCAGTTTGTGTGAAAGGGGGTATACTAAGTTATTTGGGAGACTTTTGGTGTGCAGTCCCACTGTTCTTCTCCATGAGCAGGAGGAGTGTCTCTCTGATGTTTGGGTTTCCAGACCTTGGTATTCTGAGTTGATTTACAGTACCAGATATAAGTTTTATCTCACCGAGTGGGCCTCTGCCTAATTAGAGAACAGTTGGTTACCTGTAGAGGCTGCATGCCACTATTGCACAAGTGTATACTTCTCCGGCTAGTTGATTTCATAATCTGCATGGTCCCCTGCTTATTTATGCTGATGATGACTGTTGTCCTTTGGCATTTCCATCAGGACTCTCCAGTACTATGAAAGCTAGCCAGGGGGAAGGGTAGTTTCCCTTTCCATTCCAGCATGGTATTCTGATGTCATGTGAACACAGCCAGCAGTGTCTTCAGCAATATGGTTTTAATTGTTAGCTCTGGCAGATAAGCAAATGTTTTGGCAATGTAATATTTTATGTAATTACATATATAGAAATAATCTAAATACTATAAATTACTGAAATATAAAAGCTTTAACTCAGAGTTTCAGTGAAACAAGCCATAAATATGTATTCATACATTACTATTAAGCTGTTTACCCATACTTTTTAAAGTGATGTGTGATTTTGCTGACAATGTTTTAGATAGTTATCAGATTTTAGTTTTAATTATATATATTTGTATATCTGTAAGTTTTAATTTCTTAGCATTTTTTGGTGTCTTGATCCATTCTGCATAGTTTAACAGAATAACTGATTCTGGGCACATTACAATGAATGGCAGTTGCTTTTGTCACAGTCCTTGAAATGGGCACTACTAAGGTCAAGGTACCTACGGATTTGATTGTCAGGTAAAGGACACTCTCTGATTTTCATATAGAATCAACTGCTGAATTCCCTAAAGTTTATCCTCCATGTTTGAAATAGGAAGCACAGATGAGATTCATACAATTTCCTACTTTGGAGAAGCATCTAGCTAGTAGTCTAAGCCAACACTAAAAGGATTAATATAGAAAAAATACATCTCATAGGCACAAAACATCCTCAGTGGAATAAAGAGGAGCCTGCTAGCCGTTGTTTGTGAAGACCTTCCTGAGGAGTAGATATGAAAGCCAATATTGGAGGATGAACATGGACTAGCATTGCAGAGCGTCTAAGACACAAGCAAATGGGAGGGCATGCTCAAACCCATAGTGACCTTTAAGATTTCCAGAAAATGAAAATATATCAGTGGACCCAAGACACAGTGGGCAAAGTAGAGAATAGATGACATTGAGGCTATCGAACTAAACAAGGGCACAGACTATACAGGTGCCTCTGGGATTTATCTAAGTTTGAATGGCTATCGATACCCATGAAGCCTGCACAGTTACTGTCTCACATCATTTAGATTTCCCTCCAATGTCATTTCCTCATCTGCTTCATCACCGTCTATTACCTGCCTTAGTTTATTCTTTTGTCTTTGTAACTCTTCGTAATATGCAAGAGTGACTAGAATCTGTCTACTGCAAAACCTTCCATGATGCATTCCTTTTTAAATTACTGTATTTATCCCTGTAAGGTGAGAAGTGTTTCTCTATATTCTAGAACCACACTGCTTAGTAAGAGGATTAAATAAATTAAAAATTGAGGTTAGAAAAGCTTATACTGATTATACCCAAAACACAATACAGTCTTTTACTAATTGAAATGTTTAAAAAATAGTAACCAGTAAAATATATGCTCTTCCCAAGTCTTTCCAAAGCAATGGTCTCCAGAGAGAATTTGTTCATTGATTAAAATCTTGATTTCTAGATGGCTGTGGCAGACAGTGTGTTTGATGGCCAATGATTCTTCTTATACTCTAACTCCCTGGCTTCTTATCTACATTGTTTTTTGAGGATGAATATTTTGGAGGTCAACAAGACCTTATACAGATATAAATTCATAAAATTCCATCACTTGATGACTTTGCCTGAAGACATTTTAAAGAGAATTTATAAATTAGAAATTTAGAATGTAAAAAAGAAAAATTGAGAACGCAAAAGAAATGGAAGTAGAATTCAGGGCATGGTGTAGTGTACAAGAGCATACATATTATCTGGCTTTCATGACTACAGTTATGTTTCTAGTATTTCAGAAAACTGTTTCTTTATTAAAGCTAAAATTTCAGTATATGAAATAAATATTATCAGATAAATGTGTATACCTAATATTAGATATATATGGTCAGCATTAGATATATATATATATATATGTGTGTGTGTGTGTGTGTGTGTGTATTATATATATATGCACACAAACACACATACACACACACACACATATATATATATATATATATATATATTAGATAAATTGTAGTATCAAGAGAGAAAGAGAGATCCTTGTCAAAAACATTTCTATTATCAATCAATTAATAATTAATCAGGGATAAATATAAGAAAATTATTCTTTTAATTCACTATCCTGCATCTCATGCTATTTTCAGCTTGTTATATATATATATACACTTCCATATAATGCATATATACTTTATGCAAATTTATAATATGTTTCTAAAAATCACAATATTCTCTACAGATAATTTTTAAAATATGAAAATCCAAGTTTATTGTTTTTGTGTAGTATCAAGATTAAATTATAACCTCCAAGACAACCATGAATAAGTAATGGGGAAGAACCAACAGTTTTGTACTGTTGTTCTATAGATTTAATATGTGATGCATTTTTCATCTCACATAGCTTCTCCTCATCTATGAGACATTTTTAGTGACTTAATCTGTCATTTTTACATATTGGCAATCCCCTACATTGGAATGTCCATGCACAGATACCAAAGACATCAAAAAGTAAAACAAAGCTAAAAGCTTTTATGATTCCATCAATATTTCTGTGTCCCCGGACTCTCCTCCTCCCCTGTCTCTAAGCTATGAGTCCTTGTGAGAACTGAAGCAATTAAGCTAAAGCTGGCAGCCAAGTAAATGGACGAACCTAGAGAAACCCCTGAGCTAGCACTTCTCATTGTTAATGGTCTTACCAAGAAGCTTGGGATGTATCTTATGTAATAAAATGCCTACTATTTTTCTTTTATTTTTGGTCACCATAGCTGACCAGCTATCCCCAGCCATGCTCCTGGCACTACCCCCTCCCAAATAAGACCAGAGGAACAGGACTTTATGGTAACAACTATTTGCATGGGTGTTGGTGGTCAAATTGAGGTCCTTATATTTGTGGGGTAAGTAATCTTGATTGCCGAGCTATCTCCCTAACCCCCAAAATGAGATCATTTTCAAGTTGCTAAATACTGGATTCATCAGATTCATAATTCAAGCTACTTGCATCATGTGTCTATCCACTTCACAAACCATGTGTAAGCATATGTTTATATTGTTATGATAGTGGATAATTTAGGGTGATTATCAAGCATTTATTACAACTACTAATATTTCTTTGTGTAATACTATTAGTCATTTATGATACATATGACAAAAGAGTTAGGCTTGAGGATTATATTTCAATATATTATATTGTAAAAATGCATCATATGTTCTGAATTATATACTTATAGTAATAACATTTGATAAAAATTATTTTATCAGGAAAAGAATTCTGTGTATGCCTTTTAATCGTGCTTTTGTATATGTGAAAATACAAAGGGAAATGGTTATCAACATTTTTATTGAAGTAACAAACTTGACAAAATCTATTCTGGCCTTTTGTCCATCCCTCTTTCCACAGACCAATGAGGGTCTTCATAATCTCTTAGCCTGCCCCTTTTCCTTCAAATCCAGGCTGTTTCAACAGCCTTAGGGAGCAAATAAACAAGTGTACTAAACTTTGTATATTTGTGAATTATGTTTAGGTGACCCATTCTTGAATTTTCACCCAGAAACATAACATAGGTGGTGACATTACAATGACTTATGGTCACTCTGAAGCACACATAATGAAAATATTTAAGGACAAGAGACATTTTTTTTTTTACCAGCAGGCAGTACAAGGAAAATGGATTATCTCTGAGGTGGACACAAAAGGGTGTTTCATTCTCAAGAACATGATGAACAGATATGAGCACCTACTTTAGAATCAATTATTTAATCTTTTTATATCCTTATTAAGAAATATATACATTATATCATCAAATCTTGTGAATGTGTCCCCGTTTCCCACCTCTCTGCCTCCTACTCAGTGGGGTACTTCCTTGGTGCCCATTCTGAATCTGTCCATAGAATATGGGTTACGAACTTCACCTGAGGTAGCCAGCTTTTCTTTTCTATTTTTTCTTCCCCCTTTGTGAATTGTTGCTGAGGGGGGCAATGTCTCTGGATATTCTCCCCCACCATGGCTCTCTTGTTCAGTTCCCTGTGTCATAGTTGGTGAGTGTCATCTTGCCAAACTGTCTTTTTTTGAGAGTTACTGCCATTTATTGAGAGCCTACTCATCATATATCATGTATGTTATTGTGTGATTCATGTTTAATGTGCTATATTAAACTTAGAAAATATGAAGTATAACACTATTTTAAGTATCTCAAAGAAGTGTCCAATTTAATAGAACATCTGTGATGGAGATGAAACTTAAGTTTAATTTCTGTGCCCTTCACTATGTAATACAGTTGCACTAATGTGGGGATTTTGGTATTAATGTTAAAGCATCATTAATGTGTTGAGTTAAACAGCATCAAAGGCTAATTTGAATGTTGTACTAATTGCATAAGTACAAAATGTTTCATTGAAGGGTCAGCTGCCAGATAAATATTTAAAAATTTCATATACTTTCTCATGTATTTGAAACTAATACAGATTTTCACAGATGGAAAATATTTCATGATAATCCAGGTTCTCTATTTTTATCAAAAAATAGGTTACTATATAGTTACTAGTGGTTACATTTCAGAATTTGTCTCCATATGCCATCACCCATATATGTCTAACATGAAGACTATATTCATACATTGCTTATTATGTGTCAAGAATGTGAGTGCCATTGCAATCCTCAAATGGCAGAATTTCCCTATGAAAATACATAAAAAGCAAGAGACTTTAAATAAATGAATATTGATATCAGGCAAACCTCATGCTAATGCTTAGATCCTCACTCTTATAAATAAGTATTATAAATTGTCTGGAAAACATTTTTTTTCTTTTTTGGTGTGCTTTTATGTATATGTGTAAAAGATGTGTGTGTGTGTGTGTGTGTGTGTGTGTGTGTGTGTGTGTGTGTGTGTGTGCGCATTTGTATGAATAAGGGCACGGGAATGCCACTGCAACCATGTTGATGTCAGATGAAAACTCTAAGTGTTGGTTCCTAGCCAGTTACCTTATTTTGAGACAGGATCTCTCACTGTCTGCTCTTCTACTCACCAGCCTACCCAGTCCACGAGCTTCCTGTCTCAATCTCTCTTCTTGTTTAGATACATTGGGATTATAGAAACATGTGATAGGTTCTGCCCTTTGCATGGGTGTTGGGGGTTCAAATTTAGGTACTCACACATGCAAGGTCAGTGCTTTATCCCTGGAACCAAGTTTCCAACCTAAAATGCATCTCTTTAAACTAAGAATTTATTTTATAGTTAACTTTTGAATCTTTTCAAATTAAATATTGGAAATCTCAAGGCAAGTGTTTTAAAGAATAAGGAAGCGGTAGTTACTTTCATATTATTGGAACAAAACACCTGACCAGGATCGACCTTATGAAAGAAAGTTTTACAAGAGTGTATAGCTGGATGTCCTCTGTCCACAGCAGCAGTGAAGAAGGAATGATGGTGGATTTGTTAATCCTGGCAAACAAGGCTGGAATATGCAACCCAAAGGCATGCTCCAGTGACACACCTCCTCCAGTAAGGCTCTATCTCTCAGAGTCCTCTCCAGCTGGTGATGAAGTAAGAGACTTCATCAAAAAAGCATGAGGAAGGCTATTCAGGACATTTTCACTGTAAATTGCAACAAATCATGTGCATTATTGAATAATGTATACTGTCTAATGTCATAGAATGCTAAGCATACTGAGCAGGTACCTGTCTCTAAACCTTGGATAATTCAATGTATATGATTTGTCCTGAAATTACATATTGTTTTAGCTCTAGTCAACATAATCAGAAAAAGTCACATCATAGTACATTATTTTATTCAATTTCCTTTGAGAAATAGGAGATACTCTTGTATCTCCCTAAGCAATTGTTTCTCTGCCTTAATTGATAAGAGTTATGTTACATGCAGATAAAGTAATAACCAAGTCACTGACAACTGGAATTAGACTTTTGTATTAGACAGTTCTTACACAATGCTGGGATGAACATCCAACCAAGAACAGGAAGGATTTATTTCAAGTTTATAAATCCATGAAAACTCCCAATGATGACAAAAGAAGATGACTCACATTCATAAATACAAGAGAGAGAAAACAGCAACATCCAGAGATTAACAAAAAGCAGCAAGCAGAAACCCCTCCAGAACTCAAACATTTATGCATACCTTTTGGGCTGGAATTCCAATCCACCCCTAATGATATTCCCCCTGTAGCAGCAGGCTGCTTATTAATAGTGTTTGAGGCTGCAAGCTCAATTTTTATAAAACTGAATCTTGGGGACATATATTCAAACTACTGTTTTCTGCCCCTGGCCTCCAAAAATCATAATTATATCACACTTCAAATTTCATTCAGTCCAACTTAAAATATATCCATAATCTTTGCCAACTTCAAGAGAGTTCGTTAACTGTGATTCCTGTAAAACCAAAACAAGTTATATACTTGAAACATATAATGGCACAGAGTAAGCATTTACCATTGCCTTAAGGCAAAAACAAGGAAAGACTGGAAAAATATGAAACTAATAACCATCAGAAAAACATCAAATATTTATAGTTCATGGCCAACATCCATATCCAGTTTGAAATCACAGCTCTCCTCATACTTCGGCCCCTTGAGTAATGGGATTAAAAGTTTGTGCCACCACACCTGGTTGTACTTAACATTTTTAACCATTCACCAAAGTATCCCATAAAACTGGATTTATCACGCTTTGATGTTTCCTCAGATCATGTACCACATCCATGCATATTCCTCTAGAACGAAATTCCAAAATATCAAAAACTACATGGTTTGAGTCATCTTGGGTATTCCCTGCAATAAATTCTGTCATATAGTTTCATGATTCTGGAATGAATATCCAACCAAAAAGAGTTTTACTGGAGGAAGAGGTGCATTTTTGTCCATTGTGGAGGAATTTGGCTCTCATTCATAAATCAAAGTAGAGAGAGAAAAACTACCCCCAGCCAGCAAAAAAACAAAAGCAGCAAGTAGGGAACCTGTCAGTGCTCAAACCTTTCTGCATCCCTTTAGGCTGAAATTCAGGTCCATCCCCAGTGACATGACCCCTGTATTAAGAGTCGGCTTGCAAGGGTGTAAAGTAACAAACTCAATTTTAATAAAACACCTGAGTATATGGGGCCATACATTTTAACTATGACAACTCCTAAGATTGGAATAGATGACTAGGTCTCTGACCCTTCTTATGGAAGGTGATGTGTGACTAGCAATCACAGCAGCATGAAATTATACAAAAGGAGGCTAAGTAATTGAACAAAATAGATGCCCTGCTATTTTTTTTTAATGTCAGATGTCTAAAAAGGAATTTTGCTGTTGACTTAATAATCAATAATCTACCATGATTAACTCCTATCCTTTATAAAAATGTCTGTGTGCCTCACATTTCTTTTGAAAATTTTCAGAAGGAAATATATTTTCTATTCACATTATAAAGGCAGCCTATTGCAGTTAGCTTTCTAGTTTCTGTGCAGAAAGAACCCAAACAAAACTGGCTTGTGGAGGAATGTGTTGATTAGGTTTACGGACTTGAGGGGAGACTCCATCCTGGCAGGGAAAATGATGACATGAGCAGAGGGGTGGACATCACCCCCCTACAGCACTGCAAACAGCAGCAGGAAGGTGTGGCAAACACTGGCAAGGGGATGCTGGTTTATGAACCCTAAGCCGGTGCCTGACAACACAGCTCTAGTGGTGTTGTAAAACCCAATCTGCCATCAGCTGAGGATCGATCAATCAGAACACATTCATTTGTTTGTGGGGGACACCTGGATCAAACCATGACACAGCCTAATATTCATACCTTGTGAAAGAAACAAGTCCAATTCTGTAGTCCCCAAGAGAAGTAGTGACATCTCTATAGGACTTTCATTATAACTTCTGCTCAAATGAATTGAAATTGCAAAATGGTCACTGTATACAACATAGTGTTTTATCCTGCTGAAACTTTTTATGCCACTATAGAAGAATGGCTTCTGTAAATGTGAAATAGCCCCCCAAAAACAGGAAATGAGAAGGGATTGATTGAGAATTCACATTACTACATTCAATACAATGCTGATGAACTCATTCATGATTGTAAACACTGTGTGTGATACACAGAATAATATTATACCAGGATTAACAAAATAAAGTATGAAATCCCATGTCTTGGGTAATTTGAGAAGTGGATCTAAAAGCATTTAATATGTAACAGTATTTGTGGATTTCTCATTTATGGATCATCATTTTTAAAGTCCATGACCTTAATTGCCATTGACTTCAAGAACAACTTAAAACTTTTACTAAAAGCTCAATGAGAATCAGAAAATGAACATGTTTGAAACAATATTCCATAGTAGAAGACAAGAAGTGTTTATTAGGCTAAAAATCATGACAAAGCTGGAGATAAGACTCAGGCAATAAAGTACATGCAGGGCATGGACGATGCTTTAGTTTCCTTCTTATTGCTGTGACATATCACTAGATCAGAATTGACTAATGAAAGGATTGTTTTTACTTTGGCTTACAGTCTCCAGGAAAAGCTTCTTGATGGCAGAGAAAAAAACTGATAGGAATAGAGGATGGACTTAATAATCCATCACAGCTGGTGGAAAACCACAGCAGGATAGTGAACCAAGCTCTAGCAAGGGGTCCCAGTCTATAACACCCCAGGGCATGATACAACAACACACCTTCTCCAGCAAAGCTCCATGTCCCAAATTGTCACAAGCTAGAAACCAAATAATCTCAACACATGAGGACCTGACTTCACATCTCTAGCACCTATATAAATTAAAGGAGTGTGGTGGCCTGCCTATAATCCTGCACTCAGAGGCAGAGACAGGCAGATCCTCAGAGCAAGATGGCTTGCTAGACTAGCCAAATTGGTGAGCTCAGGATTCACTGAGAGATACTGTCTCAATAAAATCAAGTAGAGAATGATTTTTGAGGACACCTGACATCAATTTCTGGCCTTGACACACACACACACACACACACACACACACACACACACACACACACACACACGCTGTGCACACTCGCCCACATGTATGCAAACACACATGTGAAAAAGCAAGTCAATTATCAATCATTTAAAATTCTTAAGGTATAATTTATTATTTGGCTTTCATTTTATAAGTTTTATTTGGCAAATGCAGATGTCCCTTCACAAATGACTGGGAAGATAAATACTTGGGCATTCTTTCTATACTAATCCATATGGCATCTGTTTTAGTCAGCCACATGCCGCTGGGATGAATCTCCAAACCAGGCACAATTTGTGAAGGAAAATATTTATTGAAGGAACAGAACCTGGGGAAGTTAAGGAAAAGGCTGGCCCCTTTTCACAGATCCAAGCAGAGACAGAGAGAGAAGCTCACCAAAAGCACCAGCAGCAAGCACACTCCAAAATTGACAAACAAAAGGAACTCCAGGTTTGAGCTCAGACTGCTTTTTGCATATATAAAGCTAGAATTCCAGACCCACCCCTGAAATACCTTAGGGCTAAATCCTAGGATCAGGCCAAGGTGACATACTTCCTCTAGCTAGAACTGGCTGGAGACAATTTAAAATTGAATAAACCTTTAATTCTTTTGGGGGACATCTATTCAAAACTACCACAGCATTATTACCACCTGTCTCCTTTCTTACTAAAGCCTTCAACCCTTCATCCAAATAAACATGGAGGACATTCATTCATATCATATTACTGACTATTTTTTTTTAGTTTTACATTTACATTCATTTTCCTTTTAATAACATAAATGGGTGAAAATTGGTAGGTAGCCACTTTTATGTTATAGGAAATTTTTTAAAAATGAATAGACATAGACTTCTAGCAATATATATGAAATTATAGAGCAAATGAAAATTGCTAGGCTTCATTTTTCTTTTTCCAAATTTATCTGATAAATTTTTGGGACTTTTTTTTGTTTCTTATGGAAGCTTAATATAATATAATATAATATAATATAATATAATATAATATAATATAATATAATATAAGACTTAATATAAGACTTTTGTCTTTTGTCTTTGGCTACAATATTTTATTTGTAAGAATGGTTTAATTGAAAGACATAGTTATTTTCTTTTTATATTTTATTTATTTATTTGCAAGCAAAAAGAGATTGAAGACAGACTCAGAGAATGGTCACACCAGGAATGAATTCCAAATGCATGTACCACTATGTGCATTTGGCTTTTACATGGGTACTGGGGAATGAAATTCAGGCCATTAAGTTTTGCAGGCAAGCAACTTAACCATTGAGAAATCTCTCCTGCCCCTGTTTCATTCAAAGTATTATACTTCACAAGCAGAATGACCTACCACAGGGGTCTGAAGATTTGTCAACATGTTTAAGAATAAATAAAAAGTATATAGCATCCTTGGAGACTTGTAAAGTAAGTGTTTTAGGGAGAGATAAAAATGTAGGGGTTCTACTTCTATGGGACTGTTCCACAAATGATGTTAAACATAGGCATAAATGAACCAAATTAAAATAAATGAGGTCTGCATATTCAAGCTGACTATCTGAGTTCTTGGTGATTTGTGTGATTGAAAATGTTCAAAATTGTAAATGTCAAAAATTTCTGTGACAGCTCACAAGTTAAGCAGTATCTGAAAGTATATTAATTAGTCATTAATTCACTATGTTTTCAATGAGGTAGAATTTTCATTGCTGCATATATTCGTGCATAAATCTTAGTTACAATTAAAAAAAAATCTACCATTAATTGGGTGTCCCAATTCTTTAAGACATGATTATACAATAATGGATCTTAAGAGTTTCATATGAAACTAGCAATCAACCAGTCATTTATTAGACAGCTAATTTGTATCTATTAGCCTATTGGATATTTTAAGCCATTTGAAATGAGACATTTCATAGATTTTATTGCAACTCACTCTTGGAGCTAATGCTAAATGGACTGGGGTGAAATGTGTCATGGGATTTAATCTTTGAACAGGATGACTGATGAGGTATTCTGTGAGGTACTGAAATTGAGAGGTACTGAGTAACTAAACAAAGTTTCAGTGCATACTACTTGGTTTTCAAGAAACCAAAGGAGGGGTGGAGAGATGGCTCAGAGTTAAGGCACTTGCCTCCAGTGCCTAAGACTTGGGTTCAATTCCCCAGTATCCACATAAGCCAGACCCACAAGGTGGTGGCCCTTGTTCTCTCTCTCTCTCTCTCTCTCTCTCTCTCTCTCTCTCTCTCTCTCTCTCTCTCTCTCTCTCTCTCTCTATATATATATATATATATATATATATATATATATATATATATATGTGTGTGTGTGTGTGTGTGTGTGTGTGTGTGTATGCTTGAAAATAAATAAATACAATATTTAAAAAAAGAAACCAAAAGAAATCTATAATATTATGAAATCATATCATACAAAGACATATTCACATGCATCAATATGCAAGCACAGAGAGATGAAGAGTTAGCATTAATTAAACATGATATAAAATGGAAGGAATCTTAGCTTGTCTAGTGGTCCATTTTAATATGTCTGTAATTATTTTTTTTCTTCTTAATCATTTTATTCTTTTTTAAATTTTTTTATTGTCCATAATGAGTTACATTATTTAGTGGACAAACAATGAGTTGTTATCCCAAATTCTCTGATGCTCCCCCTCCCCCTTCCCCAACCAGCTGGATATCCTCCTCCGTGGGTCGTCGGGATCAGTCCTTGTGACAGGGGACTATGGATAGCCTAGTATTTGGCCAGGTTCAGACTAAGACTGACAATCTTCTTGGACCAACAACTGAAGATAAAGTTATCTTACACCTACTCAAAAGATTTTCATTGAGTCCAGATGGATTGCAACATTTGAGTCCACTTAGAAGGAAATTAATGTTTTTATTATTTAGGCCTCTTGTTGCTCAGTGTGTAAGCTCAACTAAAGGTAGGTTATCAGTAAAATGTATGTTAAATACATATTGAGGCAAACCCCTGGGAAAGAGTCCCTTCAAAAAAAATTAGGATATTTAAAAACAGCAAAATTGGAATATTTATTTAAAATATAATACATAAATGTACATTCATATCTACCCTTCCAAATAGTAATTTAATGTTTGCATATGTGTCATGCACCACAGTTCCTTTATCCATTCATTCATCAAAAAGATAATTAATTATGGATGTAACCATACTTTTCGTATTGTAAATGACGCTATAGTGATCATGGAATTAAGACACCTTTATTTCCTTTAGCATATTGAACAAAAAAAAAAAAAAGCACTGCAGCATCGTGGAATAGTTATACCTTTAATTTAAGAATCTTTATATTGTTTTCACATTTTACCAATCATATTCCTACCAATAGCATACAATGCTACCTTTCTCTCTCTATCTCTTCTCTCTCATTTATCTCTGTCTTTTTGATAAATAATAGGTGTGAGGTAATATCTCCCTCCTTATGTTTCTAATTTGCATGTCCCTGATTAGAGCAGTTACACGTGTTTCATATCACTGTTGGCCATTTTTTATCTTCTTTGTAGGAATGTCTATTCAAATCACTCCCCCATTTCAATTAGAATTTTAGATTGTTTTAGCCATTAGTTTTGTGAGTTTTGTTTTTTTTAAATTAAATAAGCTAGACACATAAAAGAAATAACAACAGAGTCTCACTTATATGTGGGATCTTTCAAAATTAAAAAAAAAATACAAATTGAGACCAGAAATATCTTCTCTTATATGGGTGGTAGAGAAGAGATATAGGACATGATGAGAATACTTAGTTATCTTGGCTCAGACACCTAGAAATCTAATGCGCAAATAAGGACTATAACAATAGTGTTGTGTCGGGGAAAGTTGCTTAGGAAGTAGATTATAGCTACTCATCAAAAAAAAATTGGAAAATAGGTAATAATGGTTGCTAATTTCCTCCACGCAACTACATGCTATATCTATAGATATAGATATAGACATAGACATAGACATAGACATAGACATAGACATAGACATAGACATAGACATAGACATAGACATAGATATAGATATAGATATAGATATAGATATAGATATGAAACCACCAATTAATTATCAATTAAGTAACAGCAAATAAATGATTAAGATGTAGAAAGGAAACTAAACACTGATTAAGATTCAGAGTAGTAAATGATTTGTCGCAGTTTAAAAGATAAAGAACTTTTTAAAATTAGTGTATTCGAAGTCTAAATAATTCAGTGAGCATGCTTATAAAGAAGGAATTAACAAACCAAAGATAGAACTTAAGAAAATATGCAATTAGAGTGATAAAAATAAGGAAATGGAAATTATGAAAGATGGGTTAAGAGATAAAGAAAATGAGAAAATATAATTTATGGCATATTAAAATTCAAGTGAGATAAAGCAGAATAGATATTTTTTTGAAAAGCTGCTTGGTTTTTTACATTAATGAAATTCATATATATATATATATATATATATATATATATATATACATATATATATATTTGTGTGTGTGAGAGAGAGAGATAGAAAAGATAATAATTTCAAAGCAGAATATATGGGAGACTGTGTTGCAAAGTGACCAGAGGTGGACAGTGAATACACAATCATCCAAAGAGAAAAACAAAATGAACTAGAAATAGATGGTAATGACTCACATCCTAGGATCAGCAATAGCAGCACTGATAGTCAGGTGACAATAGAAGTTAACTAGGACACCACTAAAGAAAGGGTTACTTAATAATCATGGAAGTGACAACACTCATCAGCAAGAATAAGAGTTTAAAAAGACATTTTCAGGATAAAAAAAATAGCTTGTTGGCAATAGATCTACACAGTGAAACCTCAATTGCTGGGAATAGAGATGGGATGAAGAATGCAAGTCAGGATCAAGAACACAATACTCACATAAGAGTTCTTCAATAGTCTACAGAACAGAAGACTTTAAGAAGCATGGAATTCCCATAGAGACGTTGGCCACAGGGCTCCGCACGAGAACCCGAGTCAAAACTTTCCTGGATGTGTTTGTGTGATTCATTTACCCCTGGATTGATGTATAACATTTTCTTAGCTTGCCTTTTGTGATTACTGCAGCAATAAACATGCAACATTGGTATATATTTTTTCTTGTGGTTTACTTTTTTAATTAATTAATTAATTAATTTTTTATTGTCCATAATGAGTTAAAATATTTAGTGGGAAAACAATGAGTTGATATCCCCAATTCCCCAATGCCCCCTCCCCATCCCCAATTAGCTGGATATCCTCCTCCTCCGTGGGTCATCTGGATCAGTCCTTGTGACAGGGGACCATGGATAGCCTAGTACTCAGCCTGGTTCTCCTGGCCCAAGTGTGTTGTTACTGAAGGGTGTCATGCCTCTGGATAGTATCCCCCACCATGGCTCTCACAATCTTTCGGCCCCCTCTTCTGCTCAGTTCCCTGAGTCATGGTGGATGAGTATTAAGGCTGCTTTAAGGTTGTAAGTTTAGGGGTCTTTGTGTCAAAGATCGTTGGTTTCTGTCTCACTGGCTTATCCTGTGTTGGTTGAATGTCTGTGGCTGTGGGTCCCTCGTTCCTCCCGTCATTCTCGGTGGGGTTCTATATGGAGCTTCCACAATATGACTGAGGTGGCTCATCTCTTGCCAGGATCTCAGCTATCTAACTGCTGTTGGTTGATAAGGTTAGATGGGCCACAACTCTTTTGCTGCGTCCTGAAAAATACAAACACAATCTCCATCAGAGAGCGAGTACAGTATAGGTTAACAAATATACATAATTCTGGATTACCTAGATTCTATTTTTAGTAGCCTCCCCATCAATCAGTCCCATAGTGCATCTTTTCTTGGGAGCCCAAGAGTAGGGGATCCGGTGCCTATCACCCTGAATCGCAAGTTCCAGACAAGGGGTCCCCCTCACTAAGTGGAAAATTGGCTGAATTGAAAGCTGTTGATTGTCTCCCCCAGGCCCAGGCTCCTCCATTACACAAGTGTTCCTTTCTAGGTTAGCTGTTCTCTTCCAGTAGGAGGTGTGGTCAGCCTACTCATGACCACAGATTGTGTTTCGTGTTAGTGGTCTCTGTTTACTCCAGCTGTCATTGATCAGTTTCCCCTGGCAGCTTGTGCAGTGCCTTCCAGCACTACACTAACTGCCTTCTGGGGGCTGGATATAGTTCTGGATGTTGAAGGGTCTCTCGATGCTGATCGATGGCATTCTGTTTTTATTTTTTAGATAGGTTCCCAGTAGTGGGTGAGTTTTATCTGTAAGCAGTTGAAACTTTTAAGTTTCTTTGAGGAGATTCTGTATTATTTTCATGATGTTTGTATTAATTTTTATTTCCAATGAATAATGATTTATAATTCTGATTTCTCTGTGTTCTTGTCAGTATTACTTTGCCTTTTGATCAAAGCCATCTGAAAGAGAGGGATATAACAGTTCATAGCTTAATATGCCAAGAAAAGAGTAGAAAACATTAAAAAATGTACAGCATTTAAAATAACAAAAGATTATAGAATAAAATAAATAAAATATAAACTTTATTAAAATCTATATATGTTGTTGTTATATATGTGATATTGCATATCCATTATACCAGCATTTAGCAAGCAGAAGAAAGAGGATTGTCACAATTTCAAGGCCAGCCTAGACTACATAGTGAGTTTCAGGCATTTGTGCATCCATACAGTTACACACTGTCTCTTAAATTCCCCCACCACAAAATAAAATAATAAATGAAACAATGCTTAGAGATCTCAAATAGAGGGATAAAACAGGCTTATTTACTGGAAGATTCTCACAAAATCAATCCATCACTTCAATACAATTCCAATCGAAAGCCTAAGGGGTTTTTGAAGATTTTCTTAGCTGAGATATAAAAAAAATAAATGATCTTAGTGTAATCAACTTATTTCCTCTAAATAAGAGAATGGATTGAAAGTGCAATCTTCCTTACATTCAAATCAAGTATTAAGCCAATTTGTGAAAGTTCACAAGCATGCATATTGACCAAGAAAATAGAACCTCCAGCTCAAATCCAGCATAATTGGTAAGAAGAACCTTGATCTATGCCCAGGTTGCCTGGAATATTGCAGGTGAAACAAAGACTTTTTAGTTAATGGAAAATACTGAGACAATGTTGTGTTCTCATAGAATGGGTAAAATCTGAAAGGGAAGTTGGGCTAGTGTGCTTTTGCTACATAACATATCAGTAAAATGTATAAATAATAAATCTCTTTTATCACAGTTTCCATGCACACACAAATGATATATATATATATATATAACATCTAAATCTATACCTATGAATGCACTAATCTGTATATATAATCTGTATATATGTAATATATATAATCTGTGTATATATAATACATATAATATATTATATATTATATGTATATATGATATATATATATATATATCTGTTTCTGGAGGTAGATAGATATAGATCTAAATATCTATCTCCAGGAACAGAGAAGCTGTCCGTATTATCTATACTTGTGGAGTTCATTTTGCTTGCAGAGTTCAATTACTGTGGATGTGGAACCTGGCCTCAGCTCCTGGAGTAACCTTCTCACTGTCTTGTCTGTCACAGCATAAGATTATGCACTCTCAGAGATACAGGACTCTGCCATTTTAATTGATTTTCTTCCTCACTTCTATGTCATCTTTTAATGGTTTTCTCTCAGTTAGTTAGGCCCACTCGGAAAAATCTCCATTTGATCTACATGAAGTCATCTGATTGGAGACCTTTACACCTGAAACTTCACTTCTAGTGTTCCAGATAATTTAACCCCATCATAAAATTGAAGTCCGTCTTATTCACAATTGCTACCCATAACCATATGGTCCATCTACACATAGCATTAGACTCTTGGGGCTACATATCCCATTAAATGCTTTCATCACAGATTCTTACAAAAGTCAGTTTCAAAAGAGAGAAGTCTGAGGAAAATGTCTTTACAACTTTAGGATATACATAATGCAAAGTTCTACTTAGAAATAATTATGAAGTTCTAATTTGATAAACTTAAAATTCTTTTAATGAAATTACATAATAAAATATATGGAAAGGAAGATATAATTTCAAGAAAATATTATAGAACTAATAAGTAGTTGATCAATATTCAGAATAAATATTTATTGCTAATTACTACTAGTGAGCCAAGCCCAGCGGTTTGTTATGAATAAGTTACTCATAAACCTAAGATACTGATCTTAGCTATTTGTGGCAGAGTATGCACTGAACAGAAAACAAATAAGCAAATAAGCAAACCTATTGTAAATAGCTTTGTCTATTCATCTCACTGTGTCTGATAATTCTTATTATTCTCATTGAATGCTATAATAGAAAATGTTGGTAGTCACTAACATACGCCATGCTTGTAACCAATATTCTTGACACAAATACAGGGGAAAAGCTGCCAAAGTACATATGCTCACATTAGAGGGAAGGAATGATAAATGACAAATTAACATCATGAAAATACAGTACTGAAAACATGAAAGGGTTTTATTGTTGGCTCAGTGGGTAAAAGCTCTTGGTGCACAAACATGAGGGACTAAGTTCCATTTCCAGTACCATTAAAAAGGCAAGAATGATGAAATCCTAACGTCAAAAGGTGTGGAGACCAGGGGCTCACTATGGATATTCAAATAAGTAAAACAAAAAGACTTTTGAAAAATTATCACCATGTACATCTATAATTCAATCTCTCACACATGTTATATTTGAACTTGAAAACAATTTTCTTTAATAAATACTATTAGAAAAACATTTTTAAAGGAAATGATCATAAAAAGGATTTTTGAATAGTACTCAGAAAAGCCAAAAAATAAAATCTTTAATTCTAATTTTATATTACAAAGTGACCATTTGCTATATGTATTATTAAGGATCATTTTCTTCATTTAACATTTGAGAGTTATCCTATTTATTAGATGATAATATTGTGAGTGACAATTTGCTCAAGGCATAATTGTATATAGGATTTTATTTAAACATTTCTCTACTGATTCTTAATTAACTCACTCTTTATTATTCTATTTAAATAAACTTAACAATTAAAATTTAAATTTTTGATTTGAAATAGGTATTTTGACATTATACCAGCTCAATATAAATACATACATGTTTGTGTGAGAAATAATGCCAAATTCCATAATATACTAGAATGTGTGTGTCCAAACATGTCATACTGTTTGTCTTACTCTCAGTGAAGAATACACAAAGTAATCATGTAAGATTACATCTACTCAACAAGATTCAAATGTTACTTTAACATCTCTAAGCTTTACTACTTTATAGAACTAGCACAATTTTTCTATGTTAAGTATATAAAAAATAAATGCTAATGCATGTAAAACCACTCTTCTGCAATATACTTTTTATAAATTCTTCTCAGAGTAGCTTTGCATTAGTCATACTTCAAATGCTCCAAATATGAGTGCCCCAGAAGCAGAAGTCATCAGCATCTCCTGGAAATATAATACAGAAGTTAAATTATTACACGTGATGACATACTATCTGAACTTGATGAATTCTTTGGTACAACTTGATACTGTACTGTGAAATTCATATGTATTTTGATAGGCACTTTAAACATATTACTGCTATTGCTTTCTATTTTTTTGTTTCTACATAGTGCAATATTCTCAAGGTATTTGTTTCTGTTTACTAGGTTATCCAGATAAATTTCGAAGAATTTGATCTCGAGATTGGCTATGATACTTTGACTATTGGTGATGGGGGCGAAGTTGGAGACCCAAGGACAGTGCTCCAAGTGTAAGTTCTCATTTTCATGTTATCATATCCATCAGAAATGAACAAATTTTACTCTCAAATTGTTGTTGTTGTTGTTGTTTTTTACATTGATCTCTCCTGAAATCACAAAAAAAGTAGAAAATGCTTTGGAAATGGTACAAAAAGTTGGAAACATTATTGCTTCCAGGACAAACTAATGGATATGAATGTTTTGAGTGAATGAGATCAAGAAGCAGGTGAAAGCACATGATATCCTTATGTAGAAGAAATAAGATGTCATCTTGAAAGAATGTGAGGTGAAGGTCAGCTAGAGCAGATGAAAATGGGAAAGAAAAAATAAGCTGTTGGGATTTGCCTCCACCTCTCAAGTGCAGAGTCACCAGGAAAACATGCATCTCACAGACTGGAACTTTTTCTTCTGCAGCTTTTAGAAGAATGAAATAAAAGTGTCACTTTTTTTTTCAATTATCACGTTACTGCTTTGACATATCCTCAGTTTGTGCCATGCAAATACATGTTACCTGCTGCATTTTCTTCTCTGAGAAGTTATATTAATTTTAAAATTTCATATGATTCCCAATTTTGTTCTGCCTTCTCCAGTCTAACTCAAGAGAATGTGTTTCTTTAGCTTTTCTCCTGTAGACATAAAATTCCACCCTCCTGAAAATATGAGTCTTTTTCTGGAGTAAGTGCTCGTGCCAACATCAGCACATCTTCAAAGACCCTGGCTGACCAGCTGATAGATTTTACAGACTTTGCATTAGATGACAAGTTTATTTGAACTCTAAGACTCTGATTTAAGAACCCAATCGATGTATAAGCATGACTGAAATAAGTACAGATTTGTTTGATTATGAAATATATTCCACCCATGCCACTGGAAGGGCCTAGGGCAATATTTGACACCTTATCTCTTAGTATTAAGCCTCTGAATATTAAGTTTTATAAATTAAGCTAGAAGTGTTAAACAAACTGTTCTCCCTTCTCTTATCTTGACATATGAACTTTCATAACAACCTTCCCTGCCTGGGTGTGGAGGTCTTAGAAAGAGTGGCCTCCTGCTGGCAGCTGACCTCATTTGTTTTTTGTCACTAAACCTCTCACAGCACGTGTGCACATTCACCCAACACATTCAAGATGCCTGTGTTCCCAGAAAATAGCTACACATTGGGCTCAAATGTACATGGTGGGTTGTGTATTTCAGCTCTTTCAATAATGATTTGGAAAAGAAACCAAGACCCTGAGAATCTAGGACTTTGCTTCTGTATCAAACAACAAAATAGCAAAATAATTTTAAATTCCTCTTGAACTGGTACTTTTCTAAAACAAATTAATTCCTATAATAATGAAACAAAAGCCTTAACAAATATTCTCTCATTTTTTCCCCATTATAAATTTCAACAGACATAAAATTGCTGTCTCAAATTGCTCTAGAAGTGGCAGGGCTCTCTAGCAGTTCTTTCTCACATTGTGGTCTGTAATCTGGGATTATACAGGGAGTGTGTGGGAGGCACAGGTTCCAGCCACAGCCACAAAGATACAATTTTTTCAAGAAGGAAATGTTAGAACTGGAGAGCAATGCCCTCCCTCCACAGGGAAAGAGTCAAGGAAGAAACTCATCATATGCTGGTTCATGAATCATATTATATATGTGCCATGAGTAGCTTTTGAGAATATATTTTAAAACTCCATCTGAAAGCAGTTTATTTCAAATAATGCTTCTATAGAAGGTAAAACTAGTTTCCACCATTTTACATTTTAGCACCTTCTTTATTCATCTGAGGACTCATTTGTGTTTCTTCTAAAATATGATTCATGGCTGGAGAGTTAATTTTAAAGAATATAAATGATTTTAAAAATAAATATATTAAATCTGTGTATGGTGGTGCATACTTGTAGCCCTAGCTTTTGGAAAGGCTGAGGAAGAAAGATTATTTGAGCCCAGAAGTTGCAGCCTACCCTCAGCAACATCACAAATTCAGATTCTTAAATATATTCATTTAAAAAGATTACATGAAAATGAGAATATACTTTCTTATAATGGAATGTAGCTTATACTTTGATATTTGAAACTGCTTCATTACAGAATGAGTTCAACATTTGCTGACTTTTAAACAAACATTCTAATTAATTTAGTAGCCATAGAATGTTTCACTAGTTACCTTCTTATTGCTGAAAAAAAAAA